>CM052158.1:4426141-4452590 GCA_028455555.1 Augochlorella aurata | reverse complement strand
TCAAATCTTAATAGCAAAAATTTCTTATATCTATTTCTTATATATTTAATTTATTAATATTGTAATATATTGTAATATAATAACATTAATTCATGTTCATTAATAACTCCTTTAAACATTTAATTTTTTTTCAGATTAGAGAAAAAAATTGCGGATTTGCAAACTGCAGAGAGAAATTTAGTATTGTATGAATCACGTTACAGTGATTTGCAATCACAGTACAATCATTCTCAAGTGGATCGTAAAAAACTGGCTGAGAGAGAGAAAGAGTTAGATGAAGAAGTTGAAAAATTAAAAGCATTATTAGAAGATGCACGTAAAAGCCTGAGCGAAGAAACTTTGCAGCGTATTGTTCTGGAAAATAATATTCAAAGTTTAAAGGAAGACATCAGTTTTAAAGATCAAATATATCAACAAGAATTAACAGAAACAAGATCAAAACGACAGGTTTGTATTTATTTGAATTATATATATTTTACTAATTCCAGTTAGTTTGCAAATATTATAATCTTTTCAATTTGTGATTCATCTAACTTTTGAAATATTTCAGATTGAAATTTCAGAAATAGATGGCCGTCTTGCTGAACAATATGAAGCTAAATTTCAACAATCTTTGCAAGAATTGCGAGATCAATATGAAGGACAGATGAAAGTTAATAGGGAAGAAATTGAATTACTATATGAAAATAAGTTTAAAAATTTATCAGCTCATGCTCTACGCAACAGCGGAGCTGCTACTTTAGCTGTTGAGGAGTTGAGACAAACAAGAACAAAGATAGAAGGACTCAATCAAAAAATTAATGAACTTGAAGCTACTAATACTGCTCTTAATGCACGCATCAGGTATTATTCATACAACACATGTTATAACTTCATCTTCATTCATTGTATCAATTTATAATTGTTATATAATATTGTATGCAGGGATTTAGAAACTCTTCGCGAAAATGAGAGGACACAACATGCGGAAAGTTTGGCATCCTTGGAGGCAGAATTAACACGCATACGTAATGAAATGTCTCAACAACTGCAGGAATATCAGGATCTTATGGATATTAAAGTAGCTCTCGACTTGGAAATTGCCGCATATCGCAAACTGTTAGAGTCTGAGGAAGCGAGGTATTATAACATAATTTTATAAATACGATACCAATAATACATATAATAATCAATGTTTTAAATTCTAGACTTACACAGTTAATAGATTTAATTTAATTTTGCAGATTAAATATACATCCTATGCAATCTAGTTCAGTTGCACCGAGTGGTAGAAGTACACCTTCAAGACATACACCACTAAGAGGAGGAAAACGAAAACGTACTTTGTTAGAAGAAAGCGAAGAGCGCAGTAGTACTGATTACAGCACAAATGTAACAACCAGAGGGGATGTAGAAATCACACAAGCTGATTCTCAAGGACGTTTTGTGAAACTTACTAACAAAGGCAATAAAGTAAGATCAACCTAAACATGCCATTTATAATTGAACTGCATAAAACAAAACGTTTCAGTATTACCGTATAAATGTGTTCTAAATTTTGAAAGTAAGAGCCGCAAAATGATTATTGTTCTCAATAATACTAATTGTATAAACTGTTCCTGTTTTCTGTAGGAAATAGGTCTCAGCGGGTGGCAAATTATTCGTAAAGCTGGTTCGCTGGAAACAGTATTTAAGTTCCACCGCACTGCGAAAATGGAACCAGGGGCAACAGTAATGGTATGGTCATCAGATACTGGCGCTTCCCACGAACCACCGTCAAATATTGTTATGAAGAGTCAAAAGTGGTTTACAGCAGATACTATGACAACAACACTTCTTAATAATGAAGGCGATGTAAGTGATAACGAATAGGATCGGTATGTGATCATCGATGTAATGGTGATAATAAATGTTAATAATTCATTCATTTATAAATAGGAAATGGCTACTTCAGAATGCAAAAGGCAGCAATTGGCTACAGCTTCGTCTCGGCATAGAGAAAATATAGGTTTCAGAACTTCTGAGGAACTTCACCATCAAGAGGTACATATATAATTTAGTTTTGGTAACATATATAATTCAGTTTAATCATAGTTGAAGTGTATTAAAATGCTGAATTCCTTAGAATCAATATTTTTTGTTTTACAAGTTTCATAATTAATCGCAAACATATAGAGAGAAAGCTAATTTGAAAGTTGGTAGCGGCTTCCTCGGTTTTTTGTGAGTTTAATTAATGAAGACAATGTGGCTATATAATATTTTAATTTTGTAGAGTATTACTAAGAATTTTACATATTAATTTTGTTTTCGAAAGTTTTGTGATTATGTCTTATTAGATTTATTGTTAAATATATGAGAAATAATTATATGATAAATTCGGGTTATGTGTTATCAACGCAGTCTTCTTATTCCATAGAGAAGATATCTCTACCCAAATTAAGTGAGCGACCGAACGGTACTGATGGGTCGATTTATGTAAGTTGTTTTCAACTTATCAATCGTTAAAATAGGTGACGATGATTAATGTACTTCGCTCTATAAGTACAAAGAATTATTTGGCTTCGTTTTTTTTTCTTTCTCACAGCATTTTATTTTCATGCTCACGCTTCACTAAAACATCATGACTGTATCGAGATAATGTAATCGTAAAATGTGAATATTTCATTAGTTAACCACATTGTCTTTTAGGTATATAAGAAATAAATAAATCTTTCGATATTGAAATATTATCATTGGTACCACGTGTAACGTGATATCAGTGGTATTTTTTGTGGTACATTGCTAACCAGTCATATTAAAGATAGGTTTAGATGTTAAATTCTATTGATCATTCATTAAGAGATAATAGTGTAAAAATCATCGTATACATGCGTGAACACATTATGGTGTGTGTATATATTTACATCTTTATATGCATGCACAAATGAACACGCACGACTTAATTTATTTCAGCAGATCAAACGAAATCGATTAACATTCATTAATCTGTGCTATAAAAATGTTGTAACTAATGAATACAAAGTAATAATTATATGTAGTCCGCGTAATGCTGCCTGGGTTAATCAATAAGATGAATTTAATTCGTTCTACTGAAATGTGATTCTCTTTTTTGTTCCAGGCCGATCCACAGGGAGATGAATTTTGTAGGCTTATGTAAAAAATGTCCACAAAAGTAATCTTAAGATAAACATAATCTTAAGAATAATTACAGCACGTTTAAAAATGCTTGAAAGGTACAGGAAGACATTTTACGAGATTCAATTTCGAATAAGTGAATCTCCAGTTTTGTCGATAGATACACACATATAAGAAATGCATACGAGAAATGTCTCAATTGATATATATTTTGCTTAAGAAAATAAAGAAGAGATTAAAAAAGAGAAATTCACACCATTAGTACTTCACGCAATAATACCTCTAAACTTGTACACGAATTCAGTGGTTTTTGTACGTTTTAGGATTTCGTATGGTTTGCAGTTCTTTCACGCTTCAAACGGTTTGCCTTATAAATGTACGGTTTATTGCGAGAAGAGATTAGGACGACATTGCATAATTCTTCCGATGAGAATATATAGGATGTTCGAAAGAAAGCATTTATTATTTATATGACACATAGGACACACTGTACCGAGTAAAAAAGCCTTGGTAAACGTAAGTCGAAAAGTCAACCATTTCTGAAATATAAGCATTTTTGTTTCTTAGCATTATAATTGACTTACTCCTATTGGGAGCTGACAAGAATATCCTCCATCCACAAACAACGCGTGGGACAATGGAAATCGGTTGCCTGCTCCACCTAATCCTAATCCTAATCCTAATTGACTAAATAAACAATGCAAAGAGTTCAGAAACGGTTGACCATTTGATCTATATTTACTAAGGCTTTTTCACTCAGTACAGTGTGTCCTATATACCATATAAATTTCTTTTGAACACCCTGCATAAAATAAGTTAGATATGATGTAATTTAGTTAAGTAATATGATTTTGAATCGGTAAAAACTGCGATAATTATAAAATGATTTTATATATAAACTTATTTACATGTTAAACGTTCGAGAATTTTTCAATTTAATAGAGCGCATACTATTGCAGAACAATTCAATTCACTTTGTGTGAGATGCTGTAAGTATCATTTTCACCAGGAAACTTTTTTTTATGCTTTGAAAAGCTTTGACAACGATTAAGAAATACAGAAAGTTCCTACTATGCACTTGTTTCGTAGTTATCAATTGTTAGATTCATAGAATTAACGAAACAGAATGTTTGTATACAAGTTTGGGGTATTACTGTAATTTAGAGATATATACAACACAACAAGACAACTATTCTGTAATATATAATGTTTGAATCAAACTTAACGAAATGTTTCACGGTGATTGAAACGATCTATTGCATTTATATACTTGCACATCGTACAAAACTTGAGTTGTCAGTTACTAACAAAGTTACTACTATTTTGTTAAATAAGTAGCTTGTGGAATCTTTCTTAATGAGACCGAAATGTTTTTGGCGTATCATTTACTTCTACCTAGTCGTTATCGTGCCTTTCAAATGTATAAAAAAAAGAAGTAAAGAGGTCCTCTGTCTTAGTAGGTGATAGTATTTATTTTTAAGTACAAAACCCGGATGTAAAAGGAGTGTAGTGTCTGTATAATATCCAAGCAGATTCATGATCAAGAAAATATCGTCTGATACCTACACATATGCCTCTTTTGAGTTTTTCATAAATTAATATAATTCAAAAAGAGAAAGAAATTATGTTTCATTGAAATGTATCTGCTCCGTCATCCGGAACATGATTTTGTTAATTGTATTCGACTTTATACCATTTATACTAATAATAAAAATCTCTAATTAACCACACAATTTTTGCATTCATTCGTTTGCTATTAATTTAAACACTGTACATAAATCATCAATATTATGTACATAAACTCCTTTTAGAGGGCAGGTATAGTTCATGTAGAGAATACTTTTTCAAAAACCATATGTAAATAATAACGGTCATCTGAGGTATAGGATCTCTGCACGGGATTATTAGAAACAATAGAGACTAACGATGTTAAATTTGAGCTATTGATTCATCGGTTATTTAATTTTTGAAAAAATGCCCACCCACGGGTTTCGGAATATTATCACGACATAGCGGTAAACATTCAAATTAAATCTTATAATCTAAATAACATAGTTAGATTAAACAATAATTAATCAAAAGCGCAAAAATTTTCAGGAAAATCTAGAAATTAGTCAAATTTTAAAGAACAATGTAATTATGTTTCGCACTGTACTTTGTTTTGTTGTATGACATCGACTCTGTAAATTTCAGTGGACAGTTCTATGCTCTTAGTTTATTTTACTATCCCATAATCTTGCCACAATTAATATTTTTAAGTGACCACTTGCTGTAACACTTTACACTGGGCAAATTAGGACGATAGTAGCGTCTCTTCTGGAAAACCACGGAAGTTCAATTTAGGTTCCGTACAGCGCCAATTACTCCAGTGGCCAAACGCTCAAACTGTTAGCCATATTATCGACGTTCGATTTTGACTAGCAGTTTGAGCGTTTTGTCACTACATAAATGGGCGCTGTACGGGCCCTGAACGGAGCTTTCATTCTTCTCCACAAGAAGCGCCACTGTCGCCTACATGTGCACCATGAGCACAAATACTAACACTATCGAAAAACATTATTTATGGGAAAAATTAGGGTATAAAAACATAAAGCAAGTACATAGAACTGTTCACGAGAATCTACTGCATCGATATCGTATGGAAAAACAGATGACAACCTCACAAAACAGAATTAATTAACATAATAGTCAATCGAATTTCAAAAAGTAATTATTTTATATCTTTAAGTGTTGTCATCTGTGTTTATATGATATCGATACAGTGATATCTCTTGAATAATCCTGTGCCTTTGGCTCAGAGATTTAATTAGAGAAAGATCATGATTGTACATTTTTCTGGAAATTTGAAATACACGAGAAAATATACTTGAGAGAATAAAGATGAATCGTGTGTATACAACCATTGTATTAAATAAACAAAATTCTTAATTCAAAATGTAATAAAACTAACGTCTTGAAAAACTCTCTTGTAACTGATATTTGGACCATACTTTTACAAATATATATATTTGTAGCGCTATGTGCGAGAATTTATCCTTTTTAACACTTACCTGATATATCGAGGGTTATGAGTGACCGAACCATTGTATTTCTATTTCATTTCTGCATTTTTTATTCGGGATATAATCACGAGTTATGATTCACGATCCTCGTATACCAATTATTTTCGTGAAAATCATTATACCAGTTAAGGATTGTTGCTTGTGCGCCTTGCCAGACGCAAACTGAACGAAACGGGTGGTGGATAAAGAAAATTCAAGAGAAGTAACGTACAGTACGTTATAGATTATGATAGAATTTTTATTATCACTCGATGACTAGATAATAATATAAAGATCCGTAGTAACTCGTGTCGATGAAGTTATGAACTGCGCCGGTCACGCGAATCTTTTTCCTTTCTTACGTTTCTTTTCGTTTACGAAACCCGGTGTGAGAAGCACGCATTCGGTCCTCGTAACTGTACAACATACATAATTCTCCTACCCGACGAAATTAATACCTATTCTCGTCTCTTACTCCGTTTCTCAAGTAATCGAATTCTCGCGGTTAAAACGAATTAGGGACGACGCGACGTATAATATGTACAATTCTACAGCGATATCCGTTCTTTGACCTCGATCATCATTTGTGTCGCGTAACGCGCGCTATTGGGGGGGGGGGGGGGGTAGGTACTCTTCCGAATAATACGAGGCGATACAATTTTTGTCTTTAAAAATAGTTCGGTAGTGTTAACAACTTTGTGATGTGTATAGGTGTTCAAATAGTTCCTGTCGTTAGGCTATACACCACTCGCAGCAGTCACAGCATCAAGCGGCAAGAATTAGTTGGGCGATCTGTATGTACAAACGTTCGAAGCGAGCCTCACATCGTTACAGGTGAATACACAAAAGTTTTAGCCGTCGGAGATCGCGATCGATCGATCGATACCGCCGCTTTTGATTATCGGTTCAATATAAATCTAATCGTGCTTTCGCATGTATTGTATTCCGCGCTTATTATTATATACATATACAAATTATACAGGTTGCGCATACATTCGTCGAGACGAGGGTACAATTGACATCGTTATGACATTGATAATACAAACGTTGTTAATGCCTTGCAGACAAGAACATAGTCAGACAACTGTTTCCGTAAAACCGGAGGGAACTGAATCGTGAACCATTTTGAAAATACACCAAAATGAAATTACGTTCTCGCAGTTATGTACAGAACCCGAAGAATATCGAATTCACGTCGTTCTCCGTAAACTGTAAATCGGGCAATCAAACATTCGCTCGAAGTTCCATCGATCGATCGACTCATCCCAATCGTCAAGGCTCGTCAACGTTGCAAATCGATAGGAAGAGATGCAAATCCCGTCAAACATGAAATTATCTGATCGGATAAAATGTTTGTACGAATAAAATATCTGTCTGCCATGTTGATTCAGCGTAATTTGACCGCGTTGACAAAATCGGGCGACGATCTAATAAACCTCGAAAAGAGAATTTACTTTTGGACGAACCAGCAACGGATCGGAGCAGCCCACCGATAAGAAACTACTCTACAATAAAATGCAACACTGTTCCCAGGACTGATACCAGACCGTCACTCGATTATAATTAGAGTTCGTATTTCGACTTTCGGCTCCCTAAAGCGTTTAAGATGAAAAATCGATGCGAAAGAATTCCATTTCGAATCTGCTGCATCGGAAAATCGACGAAAGTAAGCGAATGTCGCAATCGAATCCGATATCGATCTTTCTGTACAGCGTTGAAAAAGGAACTTGTCGATGAAGAAACCGCGAAAGAACCATTCCACCGAATTGTCCGACGGGTTGGTTTGGGAAAATGATTAGTGGTTCGGGGTCCTGAAATTTTTCTGTTGAGTTTTCTTGTTTGCGGACGGCGTCGCTCGTGCGAAGATCACTGTACGCCGATCCTCCCTCCATCCTCCCTCGATCCACCTCGATTACTTCCTTCTTATTAGAGTACGATAGAATCTAATCTGAACTATTTACAATAAACGACACCCGAAACTTGTAACGTCGCGTAAGCACGCGGTATACCACAGACACGTGACATGATCACATCGATGTCCACGATGGCGACGATCCCATCCGAAGCATAGTCGCAATTCCACGCGACCGGTTCGACGGAATTCACTGAGAAAATCAAAGGTTGGCCCTCGACGGAACACTGTCTTTTCGAAATATCCCGATGGTGCCGATCAAGGCCAAAGGTATATCTTCGAAAAGCAGACGATTGTTCGCCGGTCCACCAACGCGTTGGAGAGCGTATCCGGCTGCGACGGGTCTCCGACTGACGGCACGCCTAAACTACCCTCTAGGTTTTTTTAATCGACGATTAAACTTCATAGTACCAGGAAACGAGGAACTTGTACATAAATATATTTAGATTAATCGTACTATCGAATTCGCAGCGCATGCGCGACAGAGACGCGAAGCTACGTGTCCACCGAACGAACATCGAAGCACGATTTCCTGTCGATCCTTGCTTGATGCTTCGCCAATCGAGGAACTTACTCTAATTTTCTCTGCGTCGTTTTTTCGACGATTAGAACATTTATAGTTTCTGGCTCCACCGGATCAGTGAAGTTCCGGTTTCTTTTTTTCTGATGTCATTGATACGAAGGAAGCAGCATCAGGAGAGTTTTGTTCGTTGTTAGCGATGGATGCGTAGCCTAACGTTAGACGACAGCGACAAAGTGGCATCATTCCGATGGCGGGAAACCGGCCGGGACGGTGCAAAGTACGATGGGGAAATGTGTAAAATCACTCCCTGGCTCGAGTCGGTCCCCGATCGACGAGTCTCGATCGATTCCCGGCTCGGAGATCCGCTGCAGGTTCAACGAGAACACCGAGGATCCTCCCGAGGCTCAAGGATTTAGCGCCGTAGATCCGACGAAGGAGGACGCGGCTTGTCTGATGGAGGACTCTCGGTAATCTTTCAACGGAGTCCTGCCTCGTCGAAGGGGATGTCAGGTGAACGCTTTGTGCCGATCCGTTCTTCCGAACGGTATTTGGCGACGCGCACGTCTGCCGGGTTATGTGGCGTAGTGGGAATGGTGGTGAGCGTGCGGGGGTGGTGGTTCGCCGAGCCATGAATCGGGCGAAGGTGGAAAGTCTGGGTAACCACCTCCGCCGCCGCCTCCGCCGCCTCCGCCGCCCCCGCTTGATTCGTTGCTCAAATCGGACGCCGGTCCTGGTACCATGCTGCCTGCACCACCTGGAAGATATATCGTCGAATAGAATGGTCCTTTGTCGTTCGAAAAGGTATCCTACGGAAGATTGGCTGCGGAGGGATGCAAGCGATATCTCATTCAAACGATATGGTTTCGCTGCATATTGCGCCGAGATTAGTCGCGGCGAGCTCTATTCGAACATTTTCTTGCTATTCCAAGTAAAGAAGAGATGCGAAACACGTGTTTGCTCGAATCAGACCTAGGCACATTTGAAACGACAATAACGTGATATTTTATTTCATAGTTATTTCCATGCTGTGATTCATCCTGAAATAACATTATTTGAAAGATTATTTCAAATAACATGTTATTTTATTTCATACTTTTGGGACTGGTTTACAATTTTTTGTTTTAAACAAATTGTCGCCAAGATTTCATAGAATAAAATTCTTTTTGTTAATTATTAATTTGCGGATACTGTATGTTTGCGAAGAGGGTAACGCTTTCAACAAATTGTTTGCAAAGATTTTATAAAATAAAATCTTCTTGTTCGTTATTATTCGACGTCGCTTTATCTCAAATGAATCGATATTTACATTTTATTTTTCTTTCCAATAAAATGTGCCCACGTCTGGTACTAATCCTGATCGAAATAATTTCATGCACACTGATTCCAAACAATGGACTGGATTTCTGGTTTTATACTATTTCATGGTATTCGAACTGTTATCGTTTTGTAAAAAGAAGTCGTTCAATGCGAAAGGATTCAACTTAAAACTTGAAAGTTTTACTTATTCTTTCTCGAATTATATATTTGTTGCCAAGGAAATCTACGTGTGTAGTGTTTGTGGACATTTATCTCTGATTAACCACATTTTCTTTTATGTAGAATAACTCTATTTACGATAATGTTATCTATAATAATAATTATAACTATAATTATAACTATAACTGCGGATCTTTATGCAAAATAAAAATTGTTTGAGTTAATTGTAAGAGACCAAATGAAAACGTCTCTCTTCTTTTAATAATTATAGTAAATTGAAAATAATGTAACAATATCCTTAAATTCCTCCAATGACCTTACACTTTTATATTTATTCTATTCATTTCTGTCTTAATACATTCTGCCATAGTCTAGTAATATCTATAGTAATACAGTTATCTATAATCTAGTGTAATTTTAGTGTAATTTTTTGTAGTAAATTTCTTATTTCTATTAATGTTTTTCTAGGATAAGTATATTTAGAATAATTTTGACTATGGTAATTTTTTTTCTTCTAAACTATATTATTTCTTGCAAACTATATTAACCATTTAAGTGTGTTTGACGACTATATCCGTCATGGAGATGTGGCAGAATTTTGTGTCATGACGGTTATATCCGTCCTACGTAAAATTTTGTTACAATTTGTTATTTAAATTGTAATTCTGGCGAAAACTAAATTATATTCGTAAATTTTAATATGTTTAAAATGTTTAGAGGTCAAGACGAAATGAAACAAACAAATGAAAATTATAAATAATTTGAGTTGGATTCGTCTTTTTGGATTCGTCATCGCTTGATTATCGCGACACACACTGGTGGGCGCTTTGCAAAGGGATCGCCACAGTTAACTGGTTAACAGCTTACCAAAAATCTTTCGATTTAATTAGCATTACTAATAGAAAATATACACTTACTGAGAGTAGTGTAGACGGAGAAGCCAGCATCCGGCGGATATGGAAACTGAGGTGGTAAGGACGGTGATCTGGACGTTGTTGAGATGTAAGGAGGTGTCGTCGCACCTATATATCCGCGTGGAGGACCGCCACCTGCTCCAATTCCACCTCCACCTGGACTCGCGCCTTCACCATCCAATCCCATGTTCACCACTGTTCCGTAACTGTCGTTACTCAAATCTAAACGAAAATGTTCATTCGATTATTTCATCATCATCACCAAAACTATCATGGAAGATTTCCATTACGTTGCTAGTAGACTACACATACGAATGCAATTTTCTATTTCTGTTTAGAAAGTGGAATTGTCCAGAATTTCATTTTTCATGGAATTAAACTTTACATTTCACTTGCTGTTCTAAAAATTTGCTACGAATACTTTACTGATCCACAGTCCAATTATGTAAATTACCAAGTCGTTGACAAGTACTTAATACTTTGATTTTAATTTGATGTATTCGATTAAACTATGATACTATAAATGAAACATGTTTTATCAAATCAAAATATCGATCTAAAATGGAACAAAATCAGGGAAGAATCTTTTGTAACAGTCAGTACTTTCGAATAAAAATGTTGATTTTAATTAATAACAGTATACCTTACGCAATAATATTTTTAATTTATTTAATAAACCTATCACACTGCCATGCGATTAAAATTTCATTTGAATTCCACTGAATCGGTAATTAATCATCCGACAAATCAAATTAGAAAGAAATTGAATGGAAGAGTTTTAATTTTGGTCATGAGCATTTGTTGATAGACAGGGGCGTTCTCGGTAATGAACGGCTTTAAAATTTCAACAACCGTGGAAGTTTGCATGGCCTTACGGCGCGTATGGTTAACGATAGGCATAAATTCGTGGATGGCCCGCAATCTTCCTGAAATCTCGGACATAGTGAACTGGCAGTTAGCCTCCACGAACTCTTGAATAATTGACGAGATCGTCTTCCCCTCTGCTAAACGCTCGAGTACACGAAAGCTTAGATGTAACCAGTACTAAACTGCTACCGAAAGAGAAGGAAAGCATTATCTTGAACTACTATACCCTTCTCTTTTATTTCCCATCAAAATTAATGCTATTTTTACCAAGCCGGTCGAAAGACATGTTTCACAATTTTAATGCAACACTATTTTTACCAAAGATGTCGACAGAGATCTTCTAAAATTTAAATTAATTACTATTTCTGCCAAATGGGTCGAAAGACACCTTTTAAAACTTACATTTAATATTATTTTTACTAAAGGAAGCATAAAATACCTTCCAAAATTATGATATAAGTTTAATTATTTATCCTCGTTTGATATTTGAGCTTTTTCTACAATGATTATAAAACTTATTTGTTCAAAATACAAAATATCGATAAAAATAGTGTTAAAATTATCTTTTATCCGAAAAGTGCGTTATCTATATGCCATTGATTAATCTGAACTCTTTGATTTTAGCTAATTCGGGGTAGAAAGCAATTTACCTCCGTGGACTTCCGGTGCATTTAAAAGAGTCTTTAAATATGCTTCTGCTTAATACACATATTAATAGAATAACAGAGTTCCTTTATTGTTACGAAAACTATTTCGGTTCCCTGCAAAAACGTATTTCTTTATAACAAAATGCTTGCCATGTGAAAATATTCGAGGATCCTTTACCACGCTTTTCACATTTTCTCGTTTCACGAATCGAAGGGAATGCTTGCGCATACAGAGGGGAGGCTGCGTACATTTCGCGATATTGGAAGTACAAATAACGCGTTATTGGTCGCTTTTCAGCGCTACATCTGACAACGCAGAACGATTTTTTGAATACGGAACCATTATGGACACTGCTCGGATATAGGTATACTAGTTCCACAGATCGTAGATTTATATGCGCAGACGAGCAAATTGAATTAATCTCAGTGGAATAACCAGGTACATATTGTATGTATACATACGTGTATATGAAAATCAGAACGAATCGAATCGACCAACCAAATAAATCAATTATTCTAAGTTATTAGTTAAGTTTGCTCAGAGAGCATAATTATTCCATAAAACTCATTGAAATATGGCTTCGAATGCGAACTATACGAAAAGCGTATTCTTAAAATTAACAAAACAGTTCTGAACATCAACTGAATATTAACTAATAAACTATCTTGAATATAGTGATTCGATTGAATAATATAGAACAGCGGGGACGACGCGACTCCTTACCGGAAAAATAAGCTGAAATAGCAGCATGAGTTTTCGTTGTGGAAAGTTTGATTTTTCATAGACATAAATTTGTAAATCAACGTAAATATCGATACACCAGTCGTCACTCTATCATTCCGTATCGCTTGTTCATGTTGGGTGATAGTTAACGCCGGATGTGTAACACTCATGATAATAAATAAGATTTAACGTTTTATCTCGCGTAGTAGTAATCACAGTTTTGAATGCACCTGAGTAAATAAAGGACTTTATTTTACTAAAACCTTAACCCGTACTAAGCTATCTTTTTTTCTCGTTTCACTTATTTGCATATTTTCTGTTGTTAATTATCTATACTTCTTTTTAGAAGAAGAACACAGTTCTCCTTGGAACTTGCATCACGTGGCAGTTCAAATGCAAAGATTGAGTAAAGTGAATAGTGGACGTACCGTGATGGCCAAAAGTGGAATCAAGGTCGACTTTCAGTTCGTCTTTATCGAGCAGCTTATCATGCCTTGGTGAATGTCCACCAGCTCCTGCTCCTTTCACACGGAAGAAATGGGAGAATCTCGTGTTGCGCGCGTCTTTGTTCAGTCTCTTCTCCTTTGCTCTCCTGTAAAAGAGGCACAATCAATTAGTGACATTTTTAATCACATCGACAGATATAAGACTGAATACATTATTTTAACAAATTTCGAAATGTCCAACGTGGTCGTACACACGTCGATGTGACATTGCTACATTGCGAATCGTTAGGTAAAATAAAAATCGTACGCGTCTGTCGCAAACAACCAGAGCCACTTTGGAATTCCTTTCTCTCCTTAATATTTTTAATACGACGAGAATAATATATTCCTCTATTCTATAAACGCAAATTACAACCACTTATTTTTGTGACGAATGCGTGAAATCTGCAGTTTAATCAATGCACATAAAAATATTTTCAGTATGATCGAAACAGTCGAATCGATCGATTTGTAGTAAGCGTGTTCATCAGAGTTTTTGAGAATTAATAATAAGCAATATTAATGATCAAGAAAAGAAAGGAACTCCGTAAGTAAGAACTTGAATCTTTGAGTTGAGACACAATTTTGTTGCCTTTGAAAAATCAATTTCCGCAGAAATACAGTTACACAGTTTTCCCGAAGAGTTTCTCGTTTATTTGTAGGATTTTTGTATACTCGATGATTTGCAGGAATCTACAATGAAATAAAAGTTTTATCTTGATATATTTTTAAGTGGTTCTGGTTGTGTTGGGAATTGTCAGAAAATGCCGCTTGAGTGTTTTGACACAAAAAATTTGCAGCACGTGTGTATTTTTATCGTCTCCGTACATGCTTTATCGACGCCTATCGATGACAGAAATAAACGTCAGCGATAACGTCATCAACGATTTTCAAAATCTACTGTCACATAGACGAACCACGAGAGATTACCAGTAGACACGCACTTGTTACTGATTGTGTGCAGATATACGTGCGATATTGATAGAGCGATTTTTCTAACGACGTTTGCTACAATGATGCGATTACTAATGCTACTTTGTCTAGAGAAGTACGAAGAATACGGGCTTTGAAAAATGCCGGAAGCCTTAGATCAATAAGATAAACGATAAAGCTTGTTCAAAGCACCGGCAATCATAAAATATCCTATTATTATTGCTGTACAAAAAGGTCAACGTTCAAAAGGAACTTTTCAATTCTTTTTATTACAAACGATGCGCTGTTAATCATCGTCTATTTTTTCATTCGTTTCATACTATATTCATGTAATTTTAAGTATCGATTCTGCAAATTATGTTTATGAAAATAAGATGCCCAACACATTTTCGATGGTACCACGTACAATTTTTATGGATTATGAATTGGTATTCCTCATATTTGTTAATAATACATGAAACAAGCAAAACCCTGTTGCAAAATACTTTAAAATACCCTAAAATATTTCTAAAAATTTCGATCGAACATTGAACTCGAGAATTTGGCCTTCAAGAGAGAGAATTTAAAAATCGTATGTTATCATCTTATCGTGAAGTACAGAAACTTCAGATTTCTTTTATAGATCGAACGTTGCAAAATCGTGACTATGTGAAACGTGCAGCATTTCACTTATTATACAAATCGATAATTTAAAAGCTACATTTTTAACAAGAGCACAAATTGTTTTGTTTCAAAGATCAGTCATTATGCAAAGCAAATATTGTTGTTCTATAAATAGGGTGTTCCATAAAATTGTTCGAATTATATATAGAAGGATGCTAGATACGAAACCACGTTTATTTGGGATTCGGTGATGAGACAGTTGCTGCGAACGGCTTCGCAGACCCATGTTGTATCTACTTTTCTATGGTATCCTTGGTATGTGGTACCCCGATATCTCAATTCACTGAACGATGTTCACTGAACCGCACTTTGCCAGAATTTCAATGCTGTTTAAAAGTTAGCACGGGAAGCCCTCGATGCAGCAATGTTCTTAGCTACTATACAATAATCGTTTTCACACGCGCGGCTTCCCGTCTTAACGATTTGTATGGATATTACGATCCGAAGGCAGCAGAAACGAGAAGATAATTGAAAAAATTATTTAACCTACTAAAAAACCACACAAGGCGCAATTGCGAAAAGAAAACGAATTTTTTAAGGAACCCGTTTAAATCTGATGTAATAGCAAATATTAAGCAATTGCAATTTTACCATCTTTTTTTACATTTTCTCGAGCATCAGTTGCGTACTCCGTTCGAATAAATTGACTGTAGACATTTTTATTTATTACCCTAGCATCTACCGATTTATTTATATTTCATTTGGGTTCTAATATAATGAAAGCACATATTGATAATATGCACTGTAGCATCGAATTTTCTTAATTTTGCATTAACCGATCGTACCTGTTTTGGAACCAAACTTGAACCACACGCATGTCAAGTCCTGTGTCCGCAGAGAGTTGTTCTCGTACGTGTCTCGCTGGTTTCGGGCTGGTGTTGTACGCTAATTTAAGAGTCTCCAGTTGTTTCGCGGTGATGGTTGTCCTCGGCCTTTTGTTCGGTTGGTCGCCATCTATACTGCCCCCATCAGCCAGTTCTGAAACACCGGAACACGAACACGTTTCAACCAGCACACTAATCGAACCATCGAATATTTTTGCACAACGAATTTCTTACGTAGACTCTCCCGGACCATATTAAAAGTTTATCAATTAAGCACTCAGGCTGTATTCGCTTAAAAATTCAGTTACATTTATCTATTACTTCGAGATTTCGCCTGATTCATATCTGCACGGAGACACGCATTTTCTTGGGAGATTTCGTTTTAGAATAAATGTGACTGCACAAATGCGACATCGAATGTATTATAGTAAAATTACACACGGTATGTACGATTCGACAGATGAGCGAAAACGTAATCATTGTTAAGATAAAGCCGTCTAGAGAGCGATAAGTTATCACGTCCCCCGATCAAGAAGCGAAAGATTGTTTTTCCCCGCGTGATTTACACGCATATGTAAATGCATATTTATGTAATCTATATGTAATCTATATTTATGTACTCTCGAAGCGTAATCTGACGTTGTTGTTATTGAATGGTCTAGTTTACCTTTCGCCTTTGCTTCATAATCAGGCTTGCATACGAGCTTCCTGTCCTCCATAAGGTAATATTGATCGCCTGTGTCCAGTTGCCGGGAGCAAAGGGCACACGAGAAGCATGTCAGGTGGTAGACCGACTCCTGTGCCCTTCGTACAACTTGCGACGGTGCCAATCCTTGGCCGCAGCCCGCGCATTTCGTCCCGAAAAGCCTGCCACACCAACAACATACAACATTTTCACATTACGTTCGCGCATTAGTAACAGCAGAGTGTCGCCGTGCTATGGTGACACTGTTCTGAGAAGAGGAAATCATGAAACACCGAATGGTCCGTGCGATTTGGTCGTATGATTTCCAGCGCGGAAAACGGAAAACGTTCTGCTACATTCGTCAGCACTTACGGATCAAGAGAAAACGATTTTTGATTTATATGCGACGCTTTCTTTCTGTAGAAATTGTTGCGAGAATTGCGAGTGTAAAATGGGAGTACTAGAGAAGCGTTCTATAATTTTTCTATGATACAATAGTGAATTTATTATTAACATTTTGGTTACAGAGTTGGTAAATTAAAAATATACAGTTTCAAGTCATTCATTTAATAGAACAAGAGTTAGAATTAATAAAATAATAAGAATATGCGGATCTTTACGCACATTTGAAAGAAATGGCTAAAAAACAAAATTGTAAATAAGGACATAAGAAGAATTTGCGAATATTTTTGTATTAAGTACGACTTGCTAAAATTATTAAAAGGGGGAAATATTTTCATCTGACTTACGTTTCTTATAATCAACTTAGAGAATTTTTATTTTGCATAAAAGTCCGCAATCTGGTCGTTCGAAAATAAATAAATCGAATAACAATAACGTCATTTGTTATTGCTAAAGCCTTCGTATTTGCCTGCCTAGTTTCTTTCGTGTCATTTTCCTTGTACGAATCACGATCAAATCGGGTTCTCTATCCGTTTCGAAAAGAGGTATCAGTGTTTACAATCCAAAGAAGAGTCAACGATTCGGCGAACGTCCATCGCGTTCGATGCAACTGCTGATAAACGACTGATATATCGAACTAACGAAAAAGAAGCGAACTTTCCGAGTCTCGGACCGTGTCGTGAAGGTGGTTGTTCTGCCCCCAAGAAGATTTCTACCCCAAGAAAAGGGCGAGCACCCGGAGAAGGACGAGACAAAGGGGAAGGGAAGCAAGTTCCTTCGATTCGGCTAACGGAAGAAGAAAAATGGCGTCTCGCGGTTGCGGAGGTGTGGGTGGATGAGAAAAGGCACGCTCTTCTGACACAATCAATACCAATGGTAGGTATACATGCATGCACGTTTGATCTAACTTTTGCCTGAGTTTCACCTTTTCATTATCCACGGGAGAACAATGCTGCGTTCCGGTTGCCCGGACTGCATTTGTCCGCGAGCGATCGCTGATAAACGTTTACATCTTTTCGCTATCCATCGAGATAGTATTTGTAGAAAAAGAATACTTCGAACTTGTCGGCGCCGTTACGTAATACCTTCACTCGCCTTCCAATATCTTTTGCACTTCACGTGTATCTACATCGAACTGTAGTTCGCGATAGGGATCTAACTAAATACGCTTGTCACGTGATTTTAAAGACTTTCTATCATTATATTATTACACCGTTATTTTTGTAACTAGTTTAGCGCGATGCGTGAACATTACTGATACAAAATGCTGTTAGTCGTTTATGAAAAATTAATTGTACTATGTTTGTGTTAGAAATATCGATGTTTGATTATCCAAACTGTTCGTAGTCTTCAAATAAACAAATGATAGTTGTAATACTTTAATAATAATATTTTTTTTATTTAATCCTCGTCTACTAGGCTTAGAATGACTTTCAGTTTATCTCTTTATAATTACAAATATTTTATAATAATAATTGTAATATATACTTCGGAATGTACCGTCACTGTACAAATCACAATCCTTATTTGGTCAATTACGCATAAAACATTGTACATAAGAATTTATATACAACTGATCGTGTATGCATATTTATCGAAACACAATGCTTTCTAATCGAGCAGTGATTAAAAAGCTGTTCGGTGATAAGATCGTCGAAATATCGACGAGACTGATGGCGATACCAAAAAGTATTGCGAACACAGATTGGAGGAATCTGGAGAATGTGAAGGTTAAGTGTGCTTTCTTCAATAGAATCGTGTATATTTTAACACTCGGACGGCGGAGCTCGGGTTCATTTAGACCCAGAGCATAAATATTGTTGCTTGACAGTACTGTTTCTGACAATTAGTTTAATTGTTGTTCATAAACGCTTATAAAAATCTTAGCCTGTCTAAAAAGAGCAGTTAACAAAATATGTTGAACAACACTGACGAATAAAATTATAAATAATACTAAGCATACTCAGTTATATCTTTACCGAAAAGGTATGCGATTCGAGTGGTAATGCCCTAATCGTAGTTATATCTATCAATACAGGAGATATTTGAATATAAGCAGGTTCTATCTAAATTCTTATGTACAATGTTTTATGTATAATGGGTCACATAAGGATTGTGATTTGTGTAGTGACTGTACATTTCGAAATATTAAAATTATCATTCGTTTATTTGGAGATAAGTAAGAACAGTTTCGATAATCAAGCATTAATATTTCTGATAAAATGGAACTGATCTAAACGAAGTGTTGTATTCATAATAATCCCAGAAGAAGGTCGATGGCTTCTGTTTCGTACAATACGCATCAAAATTCATTCTCTTCGAAGACATCCGAGATCCGATCGACCATACACGGTGCAAGCAGGGATAGATAACTATTGGTACTTACTTGAAGAAGTCATCTTTACAGAAAACGTGACCGTTTCTCGCGAAACACTTGTCGGTCAGCCTAGTACCGCAGTCTCGGCACGTTAGACACCTTGCATGCCAACACCTCTCGAGGACTCTCAGAATGTATTTATCCAAGATAGCTTCTTGACAACCGCCGCACTTCGGTATCGAAGCTACAACAGATCGGAAAAATTGTGCACGATTAGTACGAGTATTCGCGAGTTTCCTCTGAAAATGTAAACTAATATTTTAGATGGTTTTAGCAGTAATTACAATTTGGTATCAGCGTGAAATTCAGCGTGTAGAGAATTGGTAGGCTCAGGTTCTAAACGGATAGAGTTTTTAAGGTTTAACAATGTTTCAATATTTCAGGACGATCGATGAATGAGAAGAAATTACAGAATTCGCGCGTATTTATCTGCTATCATTATTTACGTAGACAGTGATGAACGATAACGAGTTTTACGCCATCCATTCGAAAGTTGTTTTAATCTTGGAAAAAGTATTTCACGAGAGATAGAATTTTTTGCTACAGTACATATCTTCTAGAATATACATAAACATTGCTAATCGAAAACACGAGTTCGCAGGAAATATTTTTTGCGAGCATTCAACGTAACGCACGCGTGACTATCAGTTTACCAATGGTTTACGCTCTTCAATTTTACACTTCTCTCTATTCTGAATCTCTCAGTCGATTTTTCATTAGTTAATCTCGAATGTATATGTCCAATGATCGCGGACGTAGCACTGTATCTAACAAAGATTCATTTCTAACAGACTGCAAATACTTGTTGAATTGTTGAAGTATTACTACTCCATTCTTGGGAAGATAATACTTGGTGACAATATTTTTGACGCAAAGCTAATATTTTGAAAAGTAGCTACTGAAAATTCTCAGTCCTGTAAGTACCAAAATGCAACGCTTTTGATTTAAAAAGTATTCACAAAACTGAACGAATTCCGCACGAAATAATTGCAGACATGCAAATTAAATATTTTTCATCGACAAACATTCCACAAAATTCGCCTGATAGTCAAGTGACATTTAACTTTTGCTATTATTTCTCAGGGTTTCCTCAAGACGGCTAACGAGATCGACGTTTTCTCACTTACAATAGAGGATCTTGGGAATATGAGTCGGTAAACCGAGATCGACGGCCCTCTGATCGAGAGGATGCATTTCGCTGTGAGGAGCGTCGTCGAAGCTGGAGATGTTGGCTGGATTTGAGTTGCTGCTGTTTCGTCGGACGTTCTGCGACTCCAAACTGTCGTGCGGCGGTGTCAAGACATCTTGACGGGCGCGCCGATACATCCCTTCCAGAGGCATAGACTCCCGGCCCAGCATTTCCAGGCTTATCATAGTCATGGTTGTGTTTTTTCGATGGAACTTCCGACGTGTCACTGTCTCGTCATTTCGCACAATCAAGTGTCGACAGATTGATTGGTGACTTTGCCCTAATCTAACGGGACTGGAGCAGTACGGTCAATTGTCCAACCATTGAACATCTATTGCGTCCTGCTGTGCGATCTGACACAGTTTGCCCGAAGTTATCTTCCAATCCTCATTCACAGACTGCTACCGTCACAGAATCCTCCGCACTTCCCAGCACAACCGCACCACGGAATCCATCGTTCATTTGTCCTTCAAAACTGTCTAAATTCTCCAACGAACAACGATAAAAACCGTGACTCAACGTGTACCCGCGAGATCAGCTCCTCGTTAATCCTTTCACTGTCACTCTCTTCGAAGATCATGTCCGGTGGTATAGCGTTCCTATCCAGACTGGACGCGTCAACCGTATCCTTGGAGTGCCGGCCGAACTGTAATAAACGCACGAGTTCAGATCGTTCGTTAAACCGACGTTGGATCTTTCACTAGGTTTTTTTGGAATTCAGGCGATATGGATTCAGACTATCAAGGACAGACCTCGTGTAAAGTATCGAAGCGACCGGAACGAGGGTTCGCGGAGGACTGTTCCAACGATGCTGCAGCTGCTCGTGCGCACGTGACATTCGTGGGTGTGGCGGGTTCCCGGTGGGGAATACGCCAGGGTTATTGGGTGTGGTCCGCACCCACGCTTCTAACGCTTCGACGCCGATTGGTGGGAACCCGGACCGCCCCCAATATGGCGACCGACGCACTACCAAGCGACTTTCAAACAACCGATACTCTGCTTGCTGATACTCCGTCTAGGGTGCTGGTGATACGCCGTTGACACGGCGATGATGTGCGTTGGCTGCGAGAGTGAAGCATCAAGAAATATGGAGCCGATCTCTAAACCTGGCTGACCATGTGCGTTACGTTTCGGTCGCGAATTTTTTCGAAAATTTCTCTCCTCGATATTTCGTCGTTTTTACTAGCTTTATGTTGTAGATATTTACGGGAAAGATACTTATTGTACGTATAAACTGTACCGTTGATTTAGTTAGATCATTCTTTATTTCGTACCTTCTCTCACATAATTTAACTAATTGGCATAGCTTAATATTTACTTTGTAATATTTTCTATCGCAGTTACTCATAATATAAATACCAATTTGACTTAACATACGAAATAAAAACATGATATATATAATACTGCAACCTAACATTGTACATTCTACATGTACAATTTGTATATTCTCTTTACCATTTATTTCGTTCTTGTAGATGTATATCTATTTGTGAAAAGCCTATTTTGACAAGACTTTTCGTGTTATTTGCGTGTGAAAATTATGTACACGTATGTTCGTAGGTATCCGGATAGCAAGCAGGTTCGTATAAATTGTCAAGAAAAGTGGAAACAGGAATGCAAATTATATATTATGTGAATGAATGGAAAAGTCGTCTGGAACTTAAATTCCTTGTATTATTTGTAATCTATGCTCCTGTTCACCTATATTTACAGTATTAATTATTCGACACCGTATACAGCATGTTTCCTTAAGTTCGTTCTTAACAAGTGAGCATTTTGTTGAACATTAGACCAGGCGTCGGTAACCTATGACCAGGTGACAATTACATTTATTTTTACAATAAGCAGGATTATAATTTTGATTTTTATGTTTAGAGTTTCAAAGCATATTCTAAGTATTTTCTCAATAAAATTTATCATATTATTCACTAAAAAGACAGTTTTAAAATGAAAATATTGCCGACGCGAAACGTCTTCTTAGTTAGTCACGTTTCGCTTGATTTCGACACGCGGTCAAGAAAGGTTGCCGATTCTTGCATTGGGCTACGAGCTCAGTGCTGATGGTCACGCGATAAGAAAGTAGACTCGTATAGAATAAACATTATCTTAACCCTTTGCATACGAGTGGCGACTCAGAGGCACCACTAAATATTGTTATATCGTGCATCAAAATAATGTTTACACTGTCAAGCCTGTTTAAATTTATGAAACTTGTTCGGGGGTTGGTTAAATAATCTTCCTGCGTGTGATATCTAAATTATATGATACATATTCTTTAGAGTGCGCGTTTTTACACTTCGATAATCTGCGGAATAAGAAGGACGAGCACGCGGAATTTATAAAAGTAAATTTAGAGTGGTTGCGAATACCAGAAAAATTCGTATTCCGATAGGATAGCGGTGCATGGTTTCTATCCACGGAATTCTGCTGTCATGTCAGAACATCAGCTTCTCTGATATTCGCACGTCTCTAAATTTGCTTTGAACATGTACATATTGTAATTTGAATGCCTTTACGTTGGGACATTCGTGCGACGTGTGTGTGCGTGCCTAGCGGCTATATTGTATGTCCCGTGTAATCGTCCTTCTCGTTGTACAGACTAAGTGTAAACACGTGTGCTCTAAAGAATATATGTCATATAATCTAGACACCACACGCAGATAGATTATTAATTATTTAACCAATCCTCTAACAGGTTATGGGCTCAGAATAATCAAGACAAACGGTGGTTGCTAATTTGAGTAACTACAAAAAATAGAAAATAGTTTTTTGTAATAAGTTTGTAATGAGTTTACTACCTATTTACTATCGTTTGATCTCTCCTTCTATCCGCAATAAACGTTGCTAAACGCTATGAAGAAAGCTTCCAGTTTTACATAGCTTTAAACATTATAAAATGTTTACAAGCAAACAAGTGGCAATATGGCCCCCGTACATGCTTTGGGAAACTTTCCGTCGATTGATCCAAAATTTGATGACTCTATTAATTACGAATCTTGGACATTCGTCGGAAATTAATTACAAAGACGCGTGGGTTAAATTATATAAAGCCTACAAAGATAAAGTCTTTGTCGTATATTAGTATTAACGAGAAGCCTGTTTCGAAATGATTATAAAAATTACGAAAATATTAATCAATACAAAACAGTTGCGTTAACTTTGGTCAGACCACTACGGTGATAGATTATTTCACAAACCGTCCAACAAAACTGTTAAAAATGCAATGGTTGTATGAGGCTCAATTTTATACGCATAAAGTGCAATACGTCATATAAAATAGAAGTGCAGTATAGGTCAGAAAAGATTATTTTGGCTTTTGAATTAAAGCGGCTTCGAGTGCAGAGGGTTCAAATAAACAAGATAAAAATAATTATATATACTTTTACAACCGATATGCCACGCTTATTCTATCCTCCGAAAAATCGTCGATTTCTTTCTGGAATTGTTACTAACAAACGACTAGTCCCATCGCTTCGAGTCGTGAGCAAAATTTCCAACTACGCCCGACATCCCGTTCCCATTTTCGCCCGGTCTTCGTCGATCGGCGAGGGTTGCTTTCGAGCATCCATTTCCAGAGCCCGCGACTACGGTCCTCTATTCATCAGAATCGTCACGTAAAAGAATTCTCTCCTGTGCTCCTTGGCGAGTTCCTTTGGCAACGTCTAGAGAGCCGTGTCGATTGTGAAAGCAAGCGTCGCGGAAAGGTAAAGAAAGAGGGCGGCTGGTCGTGGGGGTGGCAGCAGACCCGGGCGGCGACGAAGGGAATACGGAGGGAGGCAGCGGGCGAAAGAAGGAAAGGAAAAAAAAGGAGAACAAGCAGAAGAAGCGGAGAAACGAGGCTGGATGGGAGGAGGGCTACAAAAGGATCCGAGGCGAAATTAAGAACAGCCGTGCAAGGCGGCGGGAGGGGGGCTAGAGGTGAGGGTCGCCATTTTATAATCTTAGTCGAGATCAGTCGTGTATACTCTTTTCTCGTCCCTCAGTGATTCGCGTGCGCCCATCCACACCGAACCAAATAAGTCGGGGGTGTAGGTCGACGTGTAAGTAGACGTATAGACGCGTCTACCAACGTCAGCCGGTACGCTTTTCAATATGCGTCTTTGTTTTTCTCGGTCGCGTCAGATGGCACGTATCCTCTTTGTCGTTACATCTTGCTCCCCTTTTTACCTTCCAGATGAAAACTCCCTCGCCCGGCACCCTTTGAAACGAGGAACACGGGAGCTCGCGATTTTCTCTCGGCTGCGCGACCTCCGATCGGGTTAAGAGCCACGAAAACTGAACGCTGCGCTGAACTTTTCTTTACGAAAGCGAAGTCGAATATGATATCACCGAATATACTTGATAAGGAACGCGAGCTCTTTCATGTTCGAGGAAAAATCATTTTTGCAAGACGAATGGTTCAATATTTTGAAGGAAATATCGATGGCGGTAAAATACTATGTGCGCACATTACAGAGATCGCAGAGGAAGAAAAGTTTAGAAAATTTCACTAGTAACATGGTGTTACTTGTTATTAGATCGAGGAAGCTTATGTTAATGCATATTTATATTATTTATTTATTTAATCCTTGCGTACTAGGTTTAGGAAGATGGCCTCCGGTTAACATCTTTATCTTACTGCGATTACAATTACACATATTTTTTTAATATAATAGTCTAATAATCTTATTTAATCTACTCTAATAATTCAGCAATAAAACAATATGCATATCTCTATAGGAAAATCTAAAAACATATTTTTTATATTACGCTTTTTGTGTAATGGACATGCCTTGCGGACATTCAATTAAGAACATTAAATTTGAATGCTCGTAATTTGTTTTCATGTGGGCTATAATGTATCGTTGTATCGGAATAATTGTGAAAATGTATATGTATAATGTGTGTACATGTATAGTGAATATTCGATAATATACTAATACATTGTACGTTATTAGATTGTGGATTTTATGCATTTATGATAAAATGAGTACATGAAATGAAATTACATGCTATATATATATCTACATACTTTGCGTATTTTTCGTGCATAAATGTTATATGCATTTCACTCATTTACTTATTATATTACCAATTACATTAAAGTATAAATTATGCGAACATCAATATTTGATGGAATTGATGCTACAAAGTTTGTACGGTTACGGTCGAAAATATTGGTTGAAGGTATTAATCAAATAAGTAATAGCGATGAAAATTGTGTGTACTGTGAGACAATGTTCATAAAATACCCTCTTTTATTATTCGAAAGTATAACAACATTTAATATTAATAAGTGTATGCAATGATTTTTGTTAAAATAATTTAAAATCAAAGCTTTAGCAGTATTTACAAAGCCAAATACAAATGTCAGTATAACTTTGTTAATGACTTAGTCAATGTACTTATAAAAATTACTTCAATTTCCAACGAGTTACTCTTTCTATTAAAAATAGATTGTGAACTTTATGCATCTATGATAAAAATGAGCAAGTGGAATATCAAATAATGAGAAGATAAAAACAATTACAGAATATCGATCTACAGTCTACAGCTTCCAACTCATTAATGTTATTAATATGTATGTCAATAATGTGTAGAATTTTCTACAAGCGCCAGACGTAAACAGCTGAACGTATGCGTTTGCAGCTTGCGATTAGACGCAACAATTTAATTTTAATTATTTTATATATA
>CM052158.1:4414366-4426041 GCA_028455555.1 Augochlorella aurata | reverse complement strand
AAATTGAGAAAGTATGATGGGAAAAGCTTGTCATTTATTGGATAAAAAACCGTGCAACGCAGATATACATATGTCAAATGTGATATTCGTTAACCCATGTTCGACCGATTCTGGTTTTGTCCGTTGATCCGACAATTCTGTATATTTATGCACAGTGGATGACTTTCTAAAGCAATATAACATTTCCTATGCAAGAAAATTTTACTTCTAAGCAAAATAAGATCGAAGCAAAGAGATTAACAAACAAAATTGATCTTCTTTTTGAAAATTTGTTTTCTCAATTATTTTTAGTATTAATTGTTCAGGTAATATTATTTTTAATCTTAATACAATTATTCGACGTTATATCACAGTATCATTTTTTAATCAACTATATTTCCACGAACAAAAACATCGTCAGCCTGGTCACGATTAGACTATGAACCTTTATATATAACAAAAATTTTCTTACAAGATTTGTAAGAAAGAAATCAAACAAAAATAAATTGTTTCTTTAATAATCTTAATAAGCTGAACATAGTGTAACTATATAGTATTCAAGTTTTTTATGTATTTATAATTTTATATTCCTTCTACTCATTTTTCCATGAATTCATTAAATCCATAGTCCAGTTATAATAGATTAATGTAATGCTAAATATTATTCAAATTACACAACCTCTTCCTATTTTTTTTTCGATTTTTTAACTTCTATAAATAAAAAAAGCGGAGTAGCTACTTTCCACGGTGAAAACAAACAGAATATCATCATCCCTTGATGACAGATAAGAAATAAAGTCTGATGAGGGAAATTGTACGTAAAAATAAAAACAGCCAAAATTATTCGTATAGTTACTCGAATAATGTTACATTTCGGATAATTTATTCGAACGAAGAATAAAGAATTATTCGGATGGATAGATGCAATAACTTGTTAGGAATAACGAATTATTGTTATTCAAAGAAAAGATCTGTTAAAAAAATGTATTCGAGTAATTATTTTATATTTATTCGAAACGACTTGAATAATGTCCAACTCTGGGCCAAATACTAGAAACGCATAATGATCCCATCCTGATCCCTTGACCTTTCGCGCTTCGAAACCAGATCCGGTTGATATTTCTGATATCCCCGAAGAAAGCGGAATGAAAAATAGAAATGTCATCGTTTGCCGGGTCAAGTGTGCACCACTGGGGAACGGGGGATGCGTTCCGGACTGGCGAGCCGGTGCTTGCCGTGCTGCCCCCCTTTCTTTCTCTTCCCGTCCCGTTCGTTAGTTTCGCCTAGAGCTGGTACAGGAGGTGCCCGTGGGCAAGTCAGACCTCCACCCTCGGATAGAGCCGCGATAAACCCCGGCACTGATGCTTTTTACGTTGACGAACGACTCCTGGAGGCGTGTCGACATGTGCAACGAAGCCGACGAAGGGTGGGCTCGCGTGATCGAAGCCCGAGGAGGACGCCCACGGAAATCACGGGGTCGCGCAATCGCAAAGACACCCTTTTAATGAATCTTCGCGATGGAAACGAGGGGTTATCCTATCGAATATATCGGACCCAAGCTTTCTAGGTCGGAATTGCGTTTTCGGGCGCAGTTGCGGATCTCCAGGTGTGTCTATAGTTCTGGTGTCGAATAAATATTCGTTTCTCTCCCTTGTAATAAGAATTATTATTGTTGTTTGTTATAGAATTGGATTGTTTGCTACTCATTTTCTGGTTATTTGTAGTACAAAATATTTCTATTCCTTTGGATTTTTGTTCAGTATTGTGGCAGTCGAATTTTTGTTCATTATTGCAGCAGTCGAATACTTGTTCATTATTGCAGCAGTCGAATTTTTGTTTATTATCGAAATAGTCGGAGCAAGTCGATGATTACATCGATTCTTCGCGGTCTTTTGTTAGAGAAATGAACCAGAGCTTTAAAGCTGCGTACACCTAAAATCGTAATTTCACCGCTTAAGTAGATTCACGCTTAGAAATTTCATCCAATTACGCAAGCAACGCGGAAACCTTAACGCTTCCCTAAACGTTTCACTCGGCGGGGTTGTTAGAAAATTTATACGGCGAAAGAAAAATCGCGCAACGTCGTGCCGACGATATATTATATTATATTCAGCGACGCGCAGGATAAAGAAGCAACGATGACGTTTAACGGTGGACCGTATATTTCCGCGGAAACTGCGCGAACAGAAAATTCCGCAGATGCGAAAAAAGACAGGGACGATGAAATATGCACGTTTATGCGCCCCGTACGTTTTTTAATTTAACTCCGTTTCTCCGTGGCGGAACGGAAAAAGGGTAGGGCAGGTGGGTGGCGGAGGAATAGAGAGGGGTGGGCGAGGGAGTGAACGGGGGAGGAATCGGAGGCAAGATACAACTGCATATAATCGAATTTGCACGGGCAGATCTTCTCTATGGGCGTTCCCATTACATCGGCGGGTAATAAATTATGGCACCCTTACCGCGTAAATACGTTTGAATTTATACCGGGCCGGTTGCTCGCCTGCCCCATTTACGCATATGGTTTTTGCAGCAGGAGAGAGAACCATCGGCAGCCACCCCGTTGCTGATCAAATTAATATTCGGCCAAATGCGAAGCATTTTAAATTTCCCATGAATACGCCATCGTGGTCGCAATCCCCAAGACACTTGGTTCTCCAAATAAAATCAATCGACGTCGAAACGGGCTTTGCGTGGAATCGGTCCACCCTTTAGCTTAACTGTTCCAACTACGTGATTCTCTCCGTTGGTCTCGAAAAGTGTTATAAATCCACTGAGTACTAGTGACTTTGTTTTTGGATCTGTTTGATGATTGTTTTTACTGTTTCCCGTTCATAAAGCGTCGTATTGTGTTTTCTTTTTTAATAATTTTAGTAACCTGAAAATAATGTAATAGCACTCTTCAATTCTCTTAACCGGTCTACGTATGAGTGGCACTAATTCTTGACTAGTTTCCGAAACTCATTTTTATTTATTCATTTATTTATGTAGCATCAACGTGTCAAATGCCGTTTTAATTTTCCTATCAAAATTCGTAGCAATAATAGCAATAACAATAAAATAAAAATGAAAGTGAGAACACTTACGAACGTGCAATATTGACATCAACGATGAATTCGCGACCTGTAAGATATTTATCGTTTCATTTTATCAAGAAAACGTAAGCGTTTAAACAAAATAGTAGTTGATTTGCAGAATGATTTGCACGTGGATGATCTTCGATCGATTTATATCCACGTGAAATGTGTTCGAACGACAAACAATTCAGGCACCGTAGTTTCGGATAATCAATCCGTCCTCGAGTATAGCAGACAAAACTATGGACCGAAGGCGTTGAATCACCAGAGCGCAGAACACCGCGCGAACAAAGACAATAGTTCACCTCGCGGTGGCGTTTAAAGAAACCCCGATCGTCAAACAGCGAGCAAAGTTACCAAAAACCGGCAATTCTCGTTTGGAACCAATTTTCAGTGAATCGGTCGCGTCACACGGTAGACTGGCGCCGTTCCGGATCCCGGCTAGAGACAGAGGCATTGCTAAAAGGATAACATTGTCCAGGGATTCGTTCGACGCGCACAAAGAGTCGTCAGCAGCCGCGACGTTGAACGGGAACAAACGTTGCAGCGAACCGGCGCGCGGCGCGGCGGCGGCATTCGAATGCATCGCGATTCTTCGGCGGCGGAAAGCCGAGCGAAAGATCGGCGGAGATGTTCGCGGCGCTGGTTCCGGCTGAAAAAAGAAAGTGAAAAAAAGGAACAGGAGGAAAAGAGCGGGGCGATTTCTGGTGACAAGCGCGACGACCAAAAAACAGAAGTTAGCGCCAGATGTGCCATTGTGCCGTGAACGTGAACAGCGAGCGGGGAGGGCCGTAGGAAAATCAGACCGAGACGGACGTAGATCCGAAAACAGAGTATACGTAGCGGGTTACTGAAAGTTGGGAGGGGCGAGAGAGAGTTGTAGAAACACGGGACGCTGGCGAAAAAGACAGAGAGTCGAGGTGGATGGAGGAGGTAAGAGCATATATAGTTATCAGTACCCTGTTGGTAGTAAACAGGGAGCCCGGCGGGAAGGGCTGGAACATCGGGAGAAGGGTGAAACGGAGACACCGAGGGGTTAGGCGAAAGGGGCGCCTGCGTGGGTGTGCCGTCGCGGCAGCATAACCACCGCCTCGCCAAAAACCCCTCTCCGAGGCTTCCAGCCGCGACTTCGGCCCGCCAACCCCTCCGGCTACCACGTCATTTCGAATTCGGGTACGTGCAATCCTCGTGCAACTTGCTCTCTCTCTTTCTCTCTTTCTCTCTTTCTCTCTACCCCTCTTCCACCCTGCTCCCTTCCCTCTGCTCTATGAAAAGCAACCCCTGACAAAGCCCGACGACAGCTCCCTCTCATTGTCTCCTCGGCACCGGTCGTGATCTCTCAAACGTTTGTACGGTTAAATGGGCTTAAACGACATACGCCCGCGCATTTGCGTTCACCGGTCCGTGCTCTCGCAGGAACCTTTCAAGTCCCTTGTCGCTTTTGCTTCTGCCCGGGATAATCAACGGTAACGCGATCCCCGGAGATCGCCGATCCAGTGTACCGAGCTTTGACTTTGAGACGCTGGACCAAGGGCCCGCGTCGTTTACTTTCTTCCATCGTGGAATCATCGGTGGCTGCGAATGACTTTTTGATCGCTGCCAGAGGCACGTGTGCTTTGCAAGAGTTCGTTTTTGGATCTAACCCTTTGCCGCACCATTATCTATGCAGTTGCGACGATCAGAACTTTTTCAATTGCAATGCACAGTTTCTTCGACGAGAAACAAAATTTATATCTATTTGTGTACCTTCGTTTACCTGGACGATTAATCGGAATGCCAATTACTGCTAGTTATTTTTTCGATAAATATTAGTTATTTCCAAATTAATAAGTAAAAGTAAATTTACGCTGAAAACTTGGCGAGTTAATAGAGGATTACATGGATTTTTAAATAACTACATTAACGTATATTAATGATGACTCGTTTGAAGTTGCGTGGGGACGCCGCGGCGGTCATGGTTCGATTAAGGGTTAAATATTGACAAGAAGAGAATAGAATTTGATACTCATCTAAAAGGATAATTGCATTCGTACTATTCTACATGACTGTACTATACTATACTGTATAATAACCGAATAATATCCATGCTTGACAGATTGTAAATCGCCATCTTCAGTCAGATTTGTCAAAGTTAGGGAAGGGGTCGAAGACTGCTGAAGAAAGGGGCCGATCAAAAATGGGGGCCTGTAATATAAAATAATAGAAAGATTAAAATCATTTAACTTCTAAATTACTCTTATTTTTTGGATGCAGAATATTTTTATTTTGAATTTTGCTCTTTTTTCTTGTTAAAACTACCAATTTTTGGCGAAAATACATAGAATCTGCAGTCTATTAATGATTTCTAAAACTGTAGATATCTGTTTATTACGTTATAAACAATCACATAGTGGTATTGCTTATCCGGATTCTAAATATGCATACATCTCGCGAGAAATTTTTTCTAATATTACAATGACACATGACTATAACGGAGGTAGAAGGCTGTTACGGTTCCAAGGAGAATGTAATTAGGTAAAGTGCACAGAAACTAACGCTTAGCGCGACAAAGTTGGCGACTTGAGCATTACGCGACAAAAGGAAATATCAATGATTACGATCGTGGACGTTACAAGTGGAATATCATTAAAGAAAAACGAACACTCCTCCGTAGTTGTATTTGAGCTATAGCAATAACCAAAATTAGTTTATTATGGTATCAGTGAATAAATATAATATTGCGTAAACCAATAATTTAATAAATCGTATCTAATTCAAATGAATAGCTTTAATCCATTTCTGTGATCGAAATATCTTTATTTTTGTACGTATTAGTGAATATACTTAATACTCAATTTTATTGTTGGTTTTATTTATAAATAAAAATAGTGGAATATTTCAATTAGTTACATTAATGCCACTCGTATAATTCTCCTTCACAAAATCGTCACGTAAATCAGTAAGTCAGTCACGTAAATTGATTTTTCAGTTTTTACTAAACTGGGAATTTTATACATTTGTAACAAAAATTAGTGCTACAAATCAAAAGAAAACAGAAAAATCATTTGAAGAATTTCAAAAGTACTGCTGCAATATTTTCAGCTAACTGAAAAAATTAAAACATGAAATCAATATCAACGTAGCTCCTATATCTTGCAACTCACGCACGATTTTAATTTTGCATAAGAATCAGCAGTAGTTATTACATTTTCAAATGTACTGTTTAAAAGAACAAAGAGATTATGAAAAGTTATAAACTGATAATTTGAAATTATGAAATAGGGTACTGAAAGAAATGTGAGTGAGTTGCAATAATACAGTGTCAGCTAAAATAACTATAGCAAGTAATCAAATAATGTCTGAGCAGTAATATACACCGCCGTAACTATTTAAAAAAGTTCAAAGAAGGTCGGACAATGTACAGTCGCATTACAAGAGTTTTCCGAGATCCGAGGATAAATATCACCGGAGGTGGTTGAACGTGGCACTGTCCGTACAATAAAATAAATCCGACCTGCCTAACCAGCGACATTAATAAATCCAATATCTTCCGACCGATAAAACGGCAACCGAGCCGTCGAATCAGTTTCCCTCCCTTCTGTCTGGACCGAGCTGGCAAACAGTTGGCCGGGACAACGAAAATTCATCGGGAATTGTGCAAACACGTATAAAATGCGCACAATGTGTCCGCGGGCCCGGCTAATATGCGATTGGCTCGTTGCGGCTCGGAGAACCCCGATAAAAAGCCCGTGGACCTGTGTCTCTCCCTCCTTTGCTTGGGGTGAGCGTAAGGAGGAAACTGCGAGTCACTTTAATGGATCATCGTCGATTAGGATCGGCGACTAACGTGATTCAGCCACTGAAAGCGTTTCTACTACGCGCACTTGACTTTTGTTAATTCTTTGCAGCAATTTCCGAAATCTTCCTACACGATTTATCGATCGTATTGCTTGCAGTTTTCTTCAGCAGTTTCTTCGAAAAGTATTAAAAAATGTCCGACGTTTGCGAAAACTTTTCACAAACTTTTTTGTTGAAATTTTAACACGAGGGTACTTGTTGCAACAGAAGAAATTGTAACGGATGACTTTTGATAATGAATGTTGCAAATATTGATGTCGAGTTCGAGATTTTTAATATCTACATAGTATATGAGATTAATAATTTTTGTATCGAAGAAAAATTGCACGCCATGTAATTTATAAATAAACCGATTGCTTTGATAATTTATTGAGAAAAATAAATATACTCCAAACAAAACATGTATATTATTTAGAACATATGCCAAAAGTTATACAAAAATGATTTTTGACACTGTTCATGCTTCTTTACTTTTATTACAGTTTTATTATTACAGTTTTGTGTTGCCTAGTAAGAATTTCTCTTCTCTTGTTTAAATTGAAAAATTGTTCTTTCGTACACTTTTATTATATTCTTATTTTCTTAGTGTTAAAACTACAAATTGTAAGTGAACACGTTGGAGCGTTCACGATATTATCATAAAAAATATGTCGTAAAGTATGTATAATGTACTTACAATGTGTTTATAAGTATTTTTAACGAAAATTGTGTATGTACATAGAATTTCATAGTTACAGTAATTATGCAACATAGGCACAACCTGATAGTGATTTGATAGCAGTAGTTAGTTAATCGCTCCCGGCAAGTGCATAATTCCCACTAAATTCAACTCGCATCGAATTACGGAGGGATTATAAAACTGGAACGTTAGGTCATTGAGTTATCAAAATACCGCGTTAGCTAGGTACATGCTCGCATGACTAAAACGGAGCGCCACACCTAACCCAGACCTGACCCATTCGAAATGGGGTTCCTCGCTAGGATGGATGATGGGTCCAGAGCTTAAATTATTTATGCGCACCGCCTATTGCGTGTCCTGCATATCCACGCGCTGGCTTAGGCATATGGGGACATTAGCTACCCCATTAACCATTTTATCCGAGCGTACCTTCTACCCAGGAACTATCCCAATCGAAAATGATCCATGACGACGAACGCAGCGATCGAAATGTAACCTGGCTTGATTTATGCACGTTCCCGAGTTAGCCTGAGCGCAATGAATCTAAACGAAAAACGTATGAATGTTCGTCACCGTATATAATATATGCATCGAAGAGTTCACGTCGCTTTAACCACCGATAGCTTGTGTTCGAAAGTTCATCGATCGTTTGACAATCAATTAACAGTCTTAGATTTGAAATTTGATGTAGCAAATGTTAATGATTTTCATATTTGTAAGATACATTCGCGTCGGAAAGTATGTTAACCCCTTTTCAACTTTTTCGAAATTGGTTCAAAACTTTCGAATTTTTTTGAGATGTTAGACCGACTAGTTTTCTAAAAAATGGGTATACAACATATTTTTAAATTGCAACGTTTAAAGCATTTCTTTATCATTACAAGCAAATGTAATCTAAGAAAATGTTTGTATAATTATTATTAGATTACATTTAATAAATTATATTCTACATTATTAATAGAAATTTGGAATATTGGTTAAATCTAATCGTTTAATGTTCATATGAAATGTTGTAGTGTAAAGTTTTTATTTGTAGTATATTTTTGTTCTGTTCTAAAATCTTTACGTGTAAATGCTAATGCATGTATAAATACGTTCTTTATATTTGTTTCAGAATTTACTATAATATTAATTCAATCACATGCTCGTACGTGAGTTTGCAATCTATTTGTAGCAATTGAGAGATACTAAAGTTAATCTAAAGTATATTAGTATATTAGTAGAGTAAGTAACTTCTAGCTCAAAAGTCAATGTCGAGACACAGAACCGCAGAGGATTAAAACCGTGTCCAAATGAAATGGAGGTCACGCGACGTACTAGAAAATGCCCGATACATTTGCCGCGAGTCAAAGTCAAAGGTCGACCGACATTTTCGAAGTACATATTCGAATTGAAAAACGATCCGTCTCTATACGTCTATTCGAGCGTATGCGAGGACCCGATAGGTGCCGTGTATCTCCTGTAATCGATAATCGCTTCTACTATGACACCCACTCGTGCCCGCTTAGCCTACTTCCTTCGAGCCTTCCACGTGTGACCGCACACCCTTGTCTCGAAGGGTGTCTCCGCGTACACATGGCGCACCGTTCCTCGTACGTATCACGTAATGCCGACTGGTATATGTATCGGGTGGGGTTAGAACATTTAGCGAGTACATTAAGGAAATTGCGTGGACTCTTCGCACCGCTCCCTGTCACAGGGAGCCCGGCCTCGCATTCTTCCGTATTAACCGCACAGTCGAAGGGGAGCGAGTAAGGGTTGCCTTTCCCCGACCAACGCGGAACCTTCGGTTTGTGCGCGTCTACGGTGGAAGATTCTTCTTAAGAATCCCATGGAAATCGTAAAAACAACCGAATACACATTTTTCCAAATAATTTTATTCGTAGCAGAGTTGGGCATTATTCGAATAACTTTGTATCTAGGTAATTATTCGAACAATTTTATTCGCGAATAATTCATTCTTACCTCATTCGTGAATAAGTTATTTGCGAATCAAATGTATTCACAAATAATTTATTTGCGAATCATCCACGAACAGATGAGACATAAGAGCATCTAGAAAAACTAATTTTAGTTGAAACTTCACATTTTCACGGAGTTCGTTTCATTGAATTCCAAAGTAATTAATATCTCTCTAATTTTATTAGGATCCGCAAAACAGAAAAATATTGAAAAGGTAATGGATGTCATACGACATAACTTTTCGATTTTCATTTGATTAAATAAAATGCTTGATGCAATTTAATGACATTTTTGATATCGTTGACGCGAAAGTTGAAGCGTTAAGGTAGTTAAGGTAGTTCGTATAATGGAGGTTCAACTGTGCCGTAAGTAAATCGATGATCGAAATGGCACGCAGAACTGTTTAGCGTAACCCGTCGTTATCGTTTCCAGTTCACACAATTTATTAGTATTACGGGAGCGCAGGATCAATTTAGAGTTCGTTTCGTCTAAACGAGCGTGTAACAAGAAGCCACTTCCACCGAGTCGACCAGTAATAGATTAAAGCCATCTTCCACCCCTGCTCGGAGAGCGTATATTGTCCCCTTAACACCCCTATCCCGGTAGTTTTGCTTTAGTTCACTTGACCCTACTTGTCCCAGCAGGGTCTGTGCGTTTCTCCCTCCGCCGCGCCGTGTCTCGTTCCGCTCTCTATCTCTCTGCCTCCTCTATCAGCCCCGCTGAATTTTTATCCACCTCTCTGTTCATCGCTTTCAGTCTCTTTGTCCGCGTTCGCCTTCCGCTCTCCTCTCTGTGTCTGCTGCGAAACCCGCCCGCGTTTAGTTTCGGCGCCGTTTCTCTTCGCACGCCTTTGATTAACTGTTTGTCCCTCGGTTCCTTCGAGGTCTCTGCATCGTGCGCGAACATCCGTCTCTTTCGACCACTTCGTCTGCTAGAGATATGTAGTCGAACTTCTACCGTTCGAGAGTTAATCGTTCCGCTTTCTTCTTAGTTCGCTCCGATTTGGAAAATAAATTGGTACGCTCGTCAGCTTCTCTGGGAAGCTGACGAGTAGACAATTCTTCGCGCATTTACGGGATGTGCTATGAAATAGTATATTTATTCTCAATAATTCCAAATATTTCGTTTCGAAACGATGTAGCAACTCGGTATAAAATTTTCTCATTTTTATTCATTCATTCGATAAATATTCATCCTTATTTACTCATTCAAGACATACAGAATTTAATTTCTCTTATAAATCTATATATAAATTCAAATTTTATTATAAATTTATGTATAAATTCAATTTTTTGTACATTCATTATTAATTATTCACTCATCAAATGTATTCAATCAGTGTTGTCTTTATTATATGTAGTAAATTTTAATGAAATTGTTAATGTGAACAATTGTTGCGTTTTATATTTATTATGCATTATGTTTTGACAATACAAGTTTGTATTTTTCCATAAGTATTACAACTTTAGTACACAAAAACGAAAGCGCGCCAAAAATATGAAATCTTCGTACAGGAAACGGAAGATCAGTGTCTCTAATCGGATCAACAATGTTCGACAGTGAAAATTCTGCTTTCAATATTTATATGGGCTAGAAAGTGTCAGAATACTGCGAGCAATTAAGACACGACGATTATCGATACCAGCTCGGAATAATTGCGACGTTGGTCGGAACTGTCGAACCGGAAAGGCAGATGTCTCCGGTCGACGTTGCTCCAGTATTTCCGCGATCGTCAAATTATCCGTGATTTTCACGCGGACCGCGTCGTTACGGAGTCTTACACACGGACGTGGTTTCCGGTAAAGACCGAGAGAACCCGGAAATCAAAGGGTCGCAAATTGGACACCGCTGCGGCTTGTTATTAATATTTTTTTCGTTTGCCTCGACGGGCACAGCTGCCGATTGCTCTTATTTTCTTTTACTTTGGCGCGTTACGATTCTACGAGGGCTTTCTAATGAAAGTCCATTCTGTGTTGTTCCTTTGAGGTTGTGCACTAAGGGTGGTTGAATCGGAGAGCACCCCTGCGGAACATGTTTTCAATCAAATCTCTCCGCCCGCTGATACGATAAATAAAGGAACAGCAGACGAATTTCTCGTTTGTTTTATCGTCTTCTTTTAGGATTTTTACTAACATATACATATA
>CM052158.1:4372598-4407236 GCA_028455555.1 Augochlorella aurata | reverse complement strand
GGAAGCATCGATCTCTAAATCTATGTTAGGATCAGACACAAAAAATTGTCCTATGAATTTACAGACGTAACGATGTATAACATTTTCTGTAACAACGAAGATTGCAATTCCTATTTTATTGCAATTTCCTATCTGTTATATTATGCAAAAATATGTTCCAAGAAAATGAACGATGCATAGCATAAATAGGAGCTCCAAGCTTTAAAACGAGTTAAGTTTTAGTGTTGTATGGCTCGGTTTTATGACATTATAAAGCTGGACTGCGGATTTTATGCATTTATGACAAAATTGAGCTCATGCAACTTAAAATCATAGGGGCATTAAATGAATTTTAAAATGCCAATGGAAGGAATAATGTTCTGTTGGGTTTCTACTTTTTGCAATTGCTGCAGAAAGCTTTTATTTTACACAGAGATACGCATTTTATTTATAACTGTTTAATCCTTTGCATTCAGATAACACTTATACTATTATATTATATCCTCTATTAGAAAATTTATTAAACAATGCTAATCACGATAGCACTTTAAAAATTAACGATTTCTGATTGATAAAATCGGTACAATCTTCCATAAATTTTATTTAAATATAGTAATAATTTTCAACGTTACATCATTCAATATTTTTATTAAAATGTTGCTTTCTGTTTTGTGAAATTTCGTTTCAGCTTTTGATGAGTGTATACAGAGTGTAAAAAAAGTTACATCTTTAAATTTTTACATCTTTAAATCAACGGAGATCTGTAAATAAAACTTTCCGCAAATGTGACCTTGACCATTTTTTTTCAAGGACAAACTATTTATAATTGGATTTACAATGGTACTATTTATAATACTATTTATAATTAATTTACAATGGTGGTCATATTGCAATTGAAACACAAGCATGGTTGCTACGTAATATAAACCAAAATGGATCTGCCCTTTGGATTCGAACAAACAATTTTTCAAAACGTGAAGGTAAAATTAACTTCAAACGTTTACGTTCTATAATCGCATTTAAATTTTTATTTCTTTCATTCTATTTTCAGTAACGTACAGCAGCAAATACTAGAATATTTAGAATGACGCTATTAATTATTAGCTATGTTTTTAATGTAGAATATTAAATAGTTTAAAAAAAATCTTATTCTGTAATAGAATGCGATCGTAACAAAATTTGACCTTGAAAAAAATAGTTAAGGTCACTTTTACGGAAAGATCTCCGTCGATTTAAAGATGTATTATACGTCTATGGTAGCCATGACATAACCTTTTCTTACACCCTCTACTTCGATCCTGAGTGCAGAGAATGAAATATTGACAATTAATCGAAAATCTGCGATTGTACTGTAAAATCGCAGTAAATGTTATGCAGTCGATGTGTCCAGCAGCAATAGACGCTCGGTTATCGAGCAAACGTAATCGTAAGTTTGTATGAGCGCGGTTTACACGGTGTTTAGTTCCCATCAAGAGCCACTTAATCTCCGATCGCGTAAACTCGCGCAACAATGGGGAACGCGTGGCCGAGAGGGGCACACGTGATTACGGCCGGCGAAACATCGGTCGTGGAGTCACGTGGCGTTGGAAAAACTAGCAGAACACAAGCCACACGAGACGGTACACCATCGAAAAACCGAACCGCAAACCCGAAAGGACCCACGAGCACCACCTACCAAGGAAAACAACCCCGAGAGTCACGCGTTCCCACGTACAGGCAACGCCGGACCAGTTCCAACCCCCGGCGAAACGTTTCAGATTACACGTTATTTTGCTGTTGCATATCGCTCTTAGAGTCCGATGTTTGTTAACGCTATACATCGAGTCGATCGGGAAACTTCGCTCATAGGATTCCAATGACTTTTCACATTGAAACGTTTATGACGTGCATTCGCATCAACATCTTGCTTCATGATCTATTTTGCAGCTACAGTGATTAGTAGTCTGCAGAAATTGCATGGCACTAGAGTTATGCAGTTTTTTATTTCTTTTTATTATAACAGCAATAGTGTTTTGAAAGTTGTTAAATGTTTCTACTGCCTTGTGTTTAATCCTGTCTTTGCCATAGATGCATGGAACACGCAGTAGAGTGATTAGAACTTCTTTTTCGTTCAAAATATTCTATAAGGAAGAGTCTATTGTATGTCTGTATTTTCTCCGATGGCTATACATTAATAACAGAAAAATAGAATTCGATTGTAGGTTAAAAGAGATTAATAAATTCTGTCCAAAATTTTCACCGCGTGTCTTACTGTATTAATTAACTACTTGCTAGTGAACAGAATAATTACTTTGAACTTGGATCGAACTATTTGAGTCTTTTTGAGAATTATAGTCGATGTTATGTAAAAGCAATTTTTAAGAAGTTGCAATTGATCAGAGTTGTAGAGAAAACAGTAAAAATCCCTTCTGATGCCTTTTTTATAAGAAGGTGACAACTTAAATATACATATAAATTAACATTTATGCGAATAAGTTATTAAACAATTTTCCATTGTACGTTTCCTGTTTTATAGCATGTTTCAGAGATAATCTCACACCATCTACTATAGTCATGTACGGCATTCAACAAAATATTGGTACTTCGACAATGATACACAAAATACGTAATCTTATCGGGGATCAACCTCTTCAGACTCACTGTAGTAGCGATAATCTTGCTTCAACCGGTGTATTATACCGGAATGGAAACTATCGAGAAGGAGGTCGACTCTAGATCGAACACGTTATCGCAGAGAACAATTTTGTAACTAATGTGTCCACCACGATTCGTCGTGCAAGTGTTTTTGTAACAAGCATAAATTTTGTAAGAAGAATACCGTGAAATCGCTGGAGAAAATGAAGTTGTAATTTGCAATTCTAGAAATACGGAGATGACAAATCTCGTACTTTCATTTCCTGTTTTTATTTTCCCTCGTGTGTAACAATCCAATTTTCTACATAATAATGTAAGATCAGGAAACAAAAATTATGTTTACACTTACGTCTCCTGTCAATTGTCACTCTTTATTATCTGTGTTAGATGATGGTTCAAGTTTAAATTGTATGATTGCAGGTACTGTTAGTTACAAAGTAACTATCTCCAGATAAGTATACACTTCACTATACTATAAACGATTATGCAAACTCGTCTGCTAATGTTAGACTATCCACACTAATCGTAACTTGTTATTAGAAGTGAACTAATGCTTCTTAAGCAAGTGTGGTTTTCCAAAGTTCTTATCAACAATAAATACCTAAAGATCAAGTTGCCAATGTATTGACACAAACCACACCACTAAGGATAATTAAGAAAATTAAATTATTTCTCATTGAAGAATCTTCATAATGTTAACAACTTTTATGCAATTTATGCAATTTATGCAATTTATGCAATTTATGCAATTTAGAAGGTTGTTGTCAGACAGAGTGTTAAATTGAAACCGGCAATGTTGCCTCCCATTCATCGCGACCAAGGAATCAACCCCCTCCGCGACCAGGTCCCACGAGTATACCCACGAAAGATTAGAACAAAGGGTGAAAAAAAGTGAAGCTGGCCAGGTAAAAAATGAGACTATCGATCAAACCTCAAGTTCGAAGCATTAGGCCGGAAATGGACCGATTTCAATCGGTCGGTGGCAGGAGGCAAAAAGTCGTAATGCCGTAATAGCGACGGGGTGAGATGGCAGTAAGTTGATGGCGGTAACTCGATGCCGAAGCTTGACGCGTGCCCGGACAGTCGAGGAATAGTTCCCTAACAGTTCTCTTCCCAGAGATACTTTATGTGGCACTCGCCTTCTTCGCGTGTCCTCGCGCTGGTGCGTTTTATCGGTGCATTAATTTTCGCGGCGGTAACGTTTCTCGCGGTGGAAAGCCACTTCGCGACCAGTCGTTTCCCAAGTTTTCACACCGGCTCGTATCGCGACGGAGTTACGGACGAGCAACAGCGCTGTCAACACTACTGTCAACGTCAGACTAGCATCTTCGAATTATTTGTCTGCCGATGATGGACTTTGGTTGGAGTACGTCCGAGAGATGCTGCGAAACGGTTGCTGCGAAAACTACGCGAAAAGAAGAAGTTTGTCAAACAATTTCCTGTAGAATCATTTTCGTAATTGTATATAATTGTGTATAAGGTACTGAATAACTAGGCTGCGGATCTTTAGGCAAAATAAAAATTTTCCGAAAATGAAATAAAAATAAATTGCTTCGTTTAATCATTATAATAAACTGAAAATTGTGTTACTGTATTATTAAATTCTTCTCACGTGTTTACGATTTTATACTTCAACTAAAATAAATACAGGAAAATTTGGAGCATGGCATTTCGACTCGTTAGGTGGTCCTAGTGTCAAACGAGTTATAAAATGATCTTATGACTTGCGACGTTAGTAAATGGTTGACGATAGGAGGTAACATCTTCTATCAAAAGCAACAGTACTCTGAATTTATGAGAGCGCAAGTGTCATCCAATTGGTATTTTCTATAAACTTTCTATAACTCTTCTATCATGCTGGCCTAATTTGTATGCAATGGTTTTTGTTCTTAAACTTTTAGGAACGACGCAGATGTTTTCGCAGGTGTCATTTTATATTACGACGCGCCACGCTCAATTGTATTATTAATTATTGAAGTGAATGATTAAAGTTAAAGTACATGTATCATATCTCTAAGAAAAATTATAATGTAAATTATTAAATTATAATATCGTTTACGTGTAATTCGCGTCAAATTCTGTCGTATGAAGAAACAGTCCCGCGCAAAATTTATTTGTACCTAACAGGTTAATAAATTTTTTAATATTTCTTCATAAATACACAATTTTTAGTCAATTCATAAAACCATATTCGTTTCGTCAATTATTAAAACGGATAAACTATTTTACTACTTCAAAGTACTTCATACGAACTAATTTTATGACCCGCAGAGATAATTAGACTGATAATAATCAAAGAAAGAATGAAATGTCTATGTAGTTCCTGCAGCTTTTATTTAACGAAGACAATTTTTATTTTGCACAGAGATTCGCAGTCTAGTGATAATAATATGCTACCACTGTGCAGCACAATGCGTATTACAAATTGTTTTATCGATAAGACAACATTTTGCTTGCTCAATAGACTGTAATGAAAAATTCATTTTCCAGTTTGACAAACAAAATTGTGTCCGATATGACTGATCTAGACAAGGTGTTAACACTTTACCGGCCAGCCGTAAACATTTATATCATAGTAGAGTAATTAAATCGATTTATTTTATTTTTATTTTATTTATTTTATTCATCGCGATAGGTATTTGATGTTTAAAAAATAACATAATAATATGGGAACTTACGATCTAGCACTTTTACCTCAATAATAGATAACAAATTATTGGTTGCCAAGCTACCGGTCGAGGTAAAACGACGATTTGTAAGCTACCGGTCGGTAAAGTGTTAACATACGCATCTTCCGAATAAATCGCATTCTTTCCGACAGTGTCACAAATTACAAGCGATTCCATGGCAATTGAACCGGCTGGCAGGGAGGAATGATGCATCGAACCGGCACCGACGCGTGGGCGTCTAATAATTTTCCCTCATAAGGACAGGACCTGGTCATAGCCGGTCGATAACCAGTATTTAACGACGTTACCAGGCCGATGTATCAAACCGAGTGGTCGCTCGGGGCGAAGTCGTGGCGAAAAAACGAAGAGAATGAAGAAAAGAGAGCCGGCAGGGTTCGTTCCACAGCTTTTGGGCGTGGGTGGTGGAGATGCGGCGATGCCGTAAAAAAAGGAGGGAGAAAAGAAAAAAAATAGGAAAAACCACCGCCACCGCAGAAACTTTCGACTTGGGAAGCAATTCCCTCTCGCTGGTCCGCGAGTTCTCCGTCAAGGGAAGCGTAGGTGGGAAAATGTTCCGGGCTCTTTTATACAGAAGACAAAGGTTCGGCCAACTTTTTATTACGTCGCGAGATTTACTTCCCGGCCGCCGTAATCGATTTGCAATGAAACCACCGTTATCGTTCTTTGTTTTTCGTTTTTATATAATACGTATCATTTTTTCAGAACGTGGTCGGAATCGAACGGAAGGTATCAGAGAATCGCAATTTTCGAATTAAATGGCAGACGCGGATGTTCGCATAATAGAACGGTTTCATAGTTACAGCGCTAGATTAAATTCTTACTGATTTCTGAAATAGATTTTATACGATTTTATTGGTTCAATGGTTTAACTGTGATACGTATTCGCAGAAGAAAGGGGTACGTTGGTTCGGATAGTCGAAGTTCCGCCGTATTTTATACTTTATTTCAAGGTTTTAAAGTCGCTGATTTTAACACTTACAAATATTCGACTTCTAGATTTATACTTCATAAAATATTATTCAACTCGGGTGTCTTGAAATTTTTACATAAAATAAAGTGTTTACGTCTGATAAAAAATACCGATGTAAGTTGATTTGGTGTTTTTATAAAAGTGAACATAATATGGTCTTGCAACGAGTAGAAGCATTATCCTGTTGGTCTTCCGCGTAATTACAGACTCGTGATTCATCCCAACAGTTATTGCGTATGTTAGCTGGGCAAGAAAGAGAAAATTGTTTACAAAGGCAAACCTGTTCATATATAAATAGCTTCTACTTTTTAAATGTCAGTATCAGACTGTGGATTTGATGTATTTATGGTAAAAATGGGTGAATATAAGTCATAATACTCATAATACTCATGTCAACTTATTAAAATTATTACAAAAAACATCTTGTAATTTTTGCAGAAAATATTTATTTTGCAATAAAGATTTGCAGTCTAGTAATAGATTAGCCAAACGAAAATGAAATCATAAAACAGAGACAACAATTTCCTTTGACTATAGTCTGATTCTGCATAAAAAATGTAATGAAACATGGCGGAGTATATAAATACAAGCCGTCCAATCAGTATTAGAACGAAAGAACAATATTTCAGGGAGTATCATACTCCCGAAGAGCAGCACAGAGAGACTCGACGAGAATCTTAAAGTTTAGTCCTTTGAAAGAGGCAAAGCCGATCCGTCGTCATCCGCAACAAAGACGCGAAAATCTTCATCTTCATTTTCCCGCGGCTCTACCACCCCCGCATGCGACTACTACGCGCCCTCTAACCAGCCGCCATTTTCTTTCCACCCCATCTCTATCCGACATCTATTCGCCATGAGCCACCGTTTCCTATGGTTACCATTTACTCGAGGGATGCTTGACATCTTCATTGGAGCTTTCTACTCCTTGTCAGACCTTCGCGGTCCTCTCCTTGACTTCGTGTCGAAAAACTTTGTTCCCGATGAAAGTCTTTCGTGCATTTTATCTGCTAGTCTGAGTCGCCTAATCACTGGACGGTTTAACAGCAGAAGATTCCGCCACAAAGCTTGCCTTCGCGTTTCCATCGTCAAATACGATGTAGTGTCCGTGCAATTTGATTTTTTGTACCGAGAGCTTCAACTGATTAAGAATACAGTTAGATTCCACCTTATGCATTTCCGAAGATTTCTATAAGCTACGTTAAAGTTTAAAGTTTGAACATTTTCAGAATAAAAGACGACAAGTATGCTATCATCGGATGGTTATTTATGGTTATTTATGGCTTTTCCATTGTTCTGGATCAAGAATAATGGAAATGAAATAAAGACGTAGTCTCTGTATCATGCCATGCTTTCGTTAACATTATATTAAAATCTTGATTAATATTCAATTACGGTTCATCTTTCACTAATTTATTGGTAGTTGTAAGAATTATGCTGGTCAATAAATCATTACGTTTTATTGCTGTATTGCCATCTGAAAGAAGATGGAGAAAAAGGCAACGAGTTATTGACCAACTTAAAAGATGAAAGAAATTTTAAGGTACAAGTATTTGTTTTAATCTTTATATAACTAACCAAGTCACAAATTTAAAAACGAATGAAAAATGATCAGTAACAACCATGTAGTTATTTCTGTTTTCTTTCAATTCACAGTTAGTATAACTTTGACAAGTTGGTATAACTTAACATTCTTCGTACTTCATTTGTTATAACTAAAAAATTACAGATCCTGAATATCAGAAAATCGTTGATTTAATATTAATTATCTCATAATTGTTTAACGTTAAACAATCCATTCGAGAGACCGATTTAATTGTTTTCCGAAGAAGTTAAAAATTAACAGTGAAAATAATTTATGAAATTGCTCGGATTAAAAAGTCATTCGATCGATAGCGCAAACGTTGATCTCGCGAAGTCTTTTGCATAATTTGCGTAACCATTTTTAATGCACCGACAACTTCGTTGCAGGATCGACGATGTCATCCGTGGATCAGGATCGTAGCAGAAGCGAATCTAATGGTCGGCCGTTTAATCGACGCGTTTAACGGAGGCGTTTAATCGACGGACAGGACGCATAAAAGGCTAACGTGCAGTTTAGGTCCTGGTGTTTGGGCCTAAGTTTAGATTTAGGTTTAGATTTAAGCACATTCGCTATCGTGCCCGAAGCAATACCGTATTGATTGTGGGGTGGCCGAGCCTCCGAACACATTACATGATTAAACCGCCCCAATGGCATAGCAACCGGCCTTGCAGCACTTACCTTATTAAAATATCCACCACCCTCACCGCGCCCTTTTAACAAAACCTTCACGCGGACCCGCGGACTGTTCTATCGCCTATCCTTTATTATCGAGGAACGTTCGAGCAGCTAACTTGTTTGAATCGGCACTCTTTGCTCTTCGGTGTGTTTCGAAATGTGCTAATTAACGCCGAACTTTCGCTATTTTTAGCAGATTTTATTGACTATAGTTTTCGTTGTTTATTAAGAGGTGTCAGATCTATGTGACCATTTTAATTAACAAATAAATTAAGTCCCGTTTCTTAATATTGTAAAAATTGGACTTCCGTGTAATATCGTAGAAAAAGTTAGATACAAAATGTAACTTTTTTGTAACAAGATAAAGTGAAAGGATAGTAATTATGCCATTATTAATTAAAATAAAATTGATATTCTTTTAATTAGTAAACAAACGATGACCGAACGAATAATGAAGTGCCACTATTGTAATGAATTATGATACCACTTTTTTTTTTAGAAAGTGACTTAGGCCATATGGTTATTGATATATTAGTAAGTATAAGTTACACAAATGTTACACTATAAGGTTGACGGTACTTAGACTGTGGATCTGTATGCAAAGTAAAAACTGTCTCCATCAAATACTAGACAACTTTTTTCATTCTGCAAAATTTGTAGTAAGTTCAAATTGATACATAAACATTCTTATTTTTTAACTTCTTCACTGTTTAAAGTTACGTCTACTCATTTTTACCGTAAACACATCAAATCTGGTGTCTAAAGATAATACTTCAATACTATGCAATTTTTAGAATTGTTCTACTATTTTAAATTGGAGTCACTCTTTGTCATCAAATTCGCGATCTAATAATTTGAGACAGTGTTGCAAATACAGTTTAATGAAACTGCGAAGAAGCTTTTATTGAGAAAGGTGCTTCATTTAAAATAAGCGCCGCTGAATAACATCGTTTTGATACATTGAAGTCATCAGTTTGGAACGCGGATATACTTCTCTTTAAAATGGAATAATTCACCTTGCACAATTACAATCAGAAATAAATATTAATAATTATAATTGAAAATTTCCATGAGTGATTCATCTGTCTTAATTACATCCGATCGATGCTTAGACATCGTACATTTTTGATCGCATGAAGGTAAATGGTAGTCAGATTTCTATTAAATTCTATTAATAAAGTATGTCAATTCTGATTTATGTATAGCTCGCTGAATGATCGGTTCACAGATATTTTCATGAGTAAATCATAAGACGAAATCAATTTCTAAAAATAACTAGCTTATATTAAATGAATACCTATTTCTATGTTTATGAAATATTCTGTCACTAAATATAAAAGATAGATTATAGTCCTGCATCTCGTAGCAGTTCGAGCTTAGAATGAAATATCTTCAATCATGTTTGAAATTATCAGATTCGAAACCTTGTAGATGTACTCGTTAATTAAATTTTTTGCGAACAATTTCTTTTCTTCTTAAAACACCTCTTTTGTGTTTTCAATTCTTCTGAAACTTTTAGCCATTTTGAAAACGTTACACGTTCGACGCTTGGGCCGATGACCCACTTTTCGTATCTTCGTAAAACGAACGATCAGATTTCTAATCCAACAGCTCTACTCATTACTCTCGTCACATTTGAAAAGCGTTTGAAACCATTGGTAAAAATACAAGTGGCAAGATGCGTTGTGCAAAAGTTCTTTCAGACATGCTTCTTCCTTAAGTAAAGAACAGGTATCAAGAATCGATTAAAGTCATCCAATCAACAAGAAGCAGACACTTTCTGTCAAGAATTTGCCGATGTAAAGAACGATACAGAAACAGACTGTTCGTGAACCTTTCCAAATTCATTTGCAATAGATTTGATCGAAATGTTAGTTATGTGACCGCTACTTCAAACTCATTTCGACGATTAATTTTGCTTAGAGAGAGTCACGAGACAAAGATCGTCAAGCAAGTAATGAAGCATCGGTTATTTTGTCGACCGTTGTTGACAAGATGCATTCCAGGAGATTGTCGCAATCGTAATATATTCGGCTGAATGAAAGATTAAATCACGCTCGCAGATATCGACGGCATTAAAAGTAGTAAATGTTGCACCTTCAATTATCGAAAGAAAATCATCAATAGTACAAAACGGACTCGTCTGTTTCGCCTAATCTATATAATACAGAGATAAAGTGCGACGGTGCTTTTCACTGATAAAAAAGCGATTGTTATAAATCATCTCGAAATAGAACTCTTGATAATGTACATCAATTGCTTTACGTTTTCGAACCTCGATAATTACTCTTTACACGATTTGAATTATATTTTGTTCGGCCAGTCCAGAAAAACTGGATCTTTCGAGATCGATATAAAAAGTTAACCAGTGGCCCAAATGTGACAAACGCGCCGTCTCGAGACGGACGTTAATCTTATCGATCATTCGGATCGAGAGTTCTTATCGAGAGCCAGCCACTGTTCGCGTAATGTGGCACAAAAATTTTCAACCTGACCTGATATCACGAGAACCGTGATAGCGGCGAAGTCATCGAGAATTAGTACTCCCCCTTCCTCGGAGATGGTTCAATGAATCCACCAAGGTAATTGCAACGTGTTCCTTTCGACAATCTAAATCTGACTAAATCTGGCTCTCGTCAATTAATTCCCGTTCGGTAGTTGGCGTCTTCCTCTTAAAGATTCACGAAAGTGAGCGAAGACACGAAATCGATACTAATTTCATAGCAGCTACATTTTTTAATTTCTCTGAAAATTTTACTACCCGTCGAGATGCTGTCGCTTCCCTCTTCCTCGACGCATCGTCACCTACGTGTAACCATTGACAATACCTTTTGGCAGCTGTGAGGACTAACAATCGCTATCTAGTTGATATTTTCTTCTTATATTTTTATATAACGAACTGTAGGAAACTCTGTCATTATTAGGTGTTATATATTCCCTTTTTTAATCATATTAGCACTAATCCTATCACGGTTAAAACGAATGGTTCCTTATTTCACAATTCTACAAACTTTAGAGGCACTCTCGTGGGGAATACTTGACTAAATTACATTGTCGGAGTAGATTTTATAACAAAAGCTTTACAAAATCTAATTGAATCCGAACTTTTCACTTTTACGGGGCAGTGCACACCAGTTACTATTACTGCTCAGTGTACATTACTGTACAGGGTATGTTATTTTCTCATTGTTCTAACGCTTTTACTGTTTTACAACAAATGCGTTTACAGATTCCCCCCAAAACTTAGTTTTTCAATTGAGTACTATTGTATTATTGTATAACAATAAAACTAAAATAATTCGATAATTAAGTATATGTTATAAAATATATTAAAAATATCTATATTGTATAAAATAGTTAAACTAATATTAATTAACATAATATTCTTTAGCATATATCTATATAGAAGTTGACAGACGATTAGTTCAGCTACATAAATTATTAACCAGCATTAATGACTGCTTTTAGCCAACATAACTCAACAAGTTGTGAAAGACGGTTACACTGGAAGGACAATAATCTCCCCTCCCATTAATGGTCATGCAAGTTCATTGAACATTTTCAATCTAGTTCAGCTAAACCATCCAACTCTGTTTCCTAGAATCATTGTCAATTGGATACTCCTTCTTGGCCAATGGTAAAAAACCACCGTCCTTGCTTCACCGTCAACTTTGAAACATCAAATTCAAAATTCTACCCACCGGTAGGACAGAGACTAAAAGACAAATTGCAACTCCATGTGACAACTTATGGAAAACATTACCTTCTAAATATTAAAGCATGACAAACCCTATCATGCAAGAAGTCTCTACCCACAAAGCTAAACTGCGGATTTTTATGCAAAATAAATATCGTCTGCATTAAACGTTGCAGAAGGTACATCATAGACACTTATTTTGTCTCTTTGCACTCGAAGCCGTTTTAACTTTAAATCCAAAATAGTTTTTCTGATCTACAGTATTTTCTTCTTATATGAATTACTGCGTTTTATGCATATAGAATTGTGTCTTGTGACTCGTACAATAGTTTTACTTTTAACAGCTTTTTGCATACAAACAAGTTTAATAATGTAGAAATTATTTTGAAAAATGATACAGAACCCTTTCACAAACCCTTTCAAATGCAAAGGGTTATAAATTTTAATGAGTTAAAAATAAAACTAGTGTTTCCCAATTCTTCAAATATTTGTTATGTATCTGATCCTCTAAATTTCGTCATAAATGCATTAAATCCGCAGTTTAAGCGTCGCTAATGATCCCGCATAACCCTGGTCCAAGCAAAACGGCAAGGTTCACCAAAACTCCTGAAAGCGTCTCGACCCTGTTCCCCGATCGATCAAAGGTATCGCGAGGATCGCTGGCCGACTGGCAAAACCGCGACTCGAAGGGATCCCGAAGGGGGCACGTTGGCACGGCAAAAACACACCAAGAATCCTTACCTTCTAGGTTCTTGTTCCTGGCGAGTAGAGCCAGAAGGACGTCCTGGTTGGGCGCAGCCTCCGCCAAGTCGGCGGCGTCCTGATGCGAGGGCGGCAAAGAGGGTCCCAAAGGTGGCATGGCGCTCGTCGGTGGTCGCGGCATCATCACCGGCGCCGATCCCAGCGACGGCGGCAACGGAAGTCCCCCAGGTGTATGGTGGAGCGGATTATGCGGCGGCGGACCGGTGCTCGGTAGCGTCGGTAGCGTCGGTAGCGTCGCGACCGGCTGCACTGCTGCCGACATCGACAAATCGACGCCACCCAACAGTACCGGACGACACCCTCCTGAAGCGGATCCGCTGCTCACCGCCGGGAGGATTCCGCCACCCCCCGGCAGTGGTGCGTACGGCAAGTACAGCTCCAGTATAAGAGCAGGAAGCAGCAGTCGTGGGAACAGGTACCTTCTCCCACTTTTCTCAAGTGCACAGCTTAAGGTCCTTTCCTAGCACCGTCTAGTCCAGCCTTCGACAAATCTCCAAGAGCTTCTACGAGAGTCCCTATCGAGGAAGCTGATGTAACTAAGTTTCACGCATGCGATAAGTCTGCTGCAAGTTCTTTTAGCTGTTCACCGAAGAACACTACGCACACAAAACTACATTCACTCCACAATTCCAATGTCACAGTGCTACGTCAGTCTGCCGCGGCATCTAATAATCCACGCTCATTGCGAATTCGATGTCGATCATCGGAGAGTCAATATCACTCAGTTTCACCGAAGCAGCTCTTCGCGGCGATCGAAAGGGTCGCAATCGAGACAAGTGGTTTTGTCTTCGGTGGACTGTTTCCGTATCGTAAAGAAAAAAAATTACGCGGTTCTTTATCGGACGATCGTCCAAAGTTCGTCGTAATCTCGTCTTGAAGTACACACTGATGACGATCGGTCTTCAAGGAGTCTCATGCCACTGTCGCCTTCCGATGACTTTGTCTATCTTGACAATAGAGAACTCGCGCGATCGCTTGTCAATTCAACGATCGTGTATGATCGCGTGTAAGGGAAGCGCCAACATCTCCGCGTCATGGATCACTGAGCGCTGGATCGCCGAGCTTGGCTGGCGAACGTTTACTTATTTTTACGAGCGCCGCGCTGCTGGTAGGAGCCACGGTTCAATGGCTTGTTGGTAAATACCACCGTCTGTGGGTTTTCGAAAATAAAGGCGGCAGTCACTGTTAGCGGTGCCGGGAAACCACGGTTTCACGTGCGATGTTCAATGAAATCGAGCGTCCTCGACGGCGTCCTGCGATTTATTAACTGCGATCGGCGATGTCGTTCCGTCGCTGTGCGCAAACCTCTCGCACGAGGGACCTTGGATCAAGGTAACTCGGTTTCTCAATCCTTTTCTTGGACGATCGTAAATACACGTGTCACACGAACCGCGACGTATCGAACCGTTAACAGCAAAACAGGAAACTGTCACTTCAAAGCAGCCACGATCGTGGATAGTGTCGAACGTCGGACATCACTGACATTCTCCGGCGGAATTTCTTCGCTCCTGCGCAGCTCGATCGAGACGGATCGAATCGACAGGTGTAGATCGTGAATCGAGCTCCGATCTAACGGCCAACACCTTCCGACGAGATCCGAGCGGACCTCTAACCAGCCACGCACTCGTCCGATCTCTCGCGCGCTAGCCTTCAAAGCGGCAGTCCACGTCTTATCTGTTCACAAGCACCGGTTTATCTCGACCATAACCTTGGCTATGTTGCTACGATCGCGGCGATTTTTCTCCGTAAAACCGAGCTGCGACGTCCTCTCTTCTCCCGCTTTATCAACTATTCCATTACAATGTCCTCCACCTCGTTCGGGATTATCTCCGGTCGCCCTGAGACCCTCTACTCGGCGGATCCCTCGTGCAGTACGCACGACGATTTCGTAATCGGCTGATGCAAAGTGCATGGAAGAGTTTCCGCGGTTGCAATATAATTATCTCGCGGAGACACGATGTTGAAACCGGGGAAGCAAACAGCTCCGAAACGGTTCGTTCTCGCCTTTGTCTCGGTCTCGCGAAGAGTCTCTTAAAATAGGACACCGATAACACGATCACACGTATCCGAGCTTCACGTTTTCAATTTCTAATTGCGAATTGAACCGTTGCCGATCCACTGTGGAGAATGCGACGAGTTCGCCGGCGGAGTCGCGATTCAAGGGAACGCCGCTAAAGGCGATGCTTTTCTTACGGCCGCTGCCCGTGTCCCGATCCTAATACGAATTTCAAAGGTTGCAGTTGGAAACGAACTGGTCGCGACCGATCCGACCAGCGCGGACGATCGACGATCTTCGACGAAGATCACCGATAGGCGTGCACGCTTTGTTTAGTTTCTATCCTCTAATCTCCTCCGCAGCCGCGCGTCTATCTCCTCCGTTCTCCTTTGATCGGCCAGCCGGGCTCGGGCCGCGCGGTTTTTACACGCGTGTCGATGGAAATCGTGGCCCGGGGGCCCGATGTAAATCCCGAATGCCGATAGAGAGAAAAACCCAATGAATCACGTAGCGGCGATACCTTCGGCCGGTCCGGCCGAGCGTCGCGTCGCTTGTCGCCGGGCCTCCTTTTCGTCTGGCGATTCGACCCGAATACGCTCGACCGCCAACGACCGGTAAGAAACGGCGAATTCCACGGCTCTTGAATCGCGATTTTCGTCCTGCCACGCTCTTCTTCCCTTTTTTCTCTGGCATCGGTGCAACAAACCCGTCCGAAGCTCGTCATCGGCCGACGGTCCCGTCCATTCAGCCGACTATGATATTATCTGCCGCGCGCACTGTCGATGACTTTCTTTCCGCCGTGTCCGCTGCCGGATTTTTCCTGCGGAGTCTTAAAATTCCTCGTGTTCACCCGATCCCTGAATTAATCCGCCTCGCCTTTTATAGCGTCCACCGTGCAGAATCTGCGAAACATCCACGGAAACAAATGTAAATCACCGCGTATCCTTTCGTGTCCTGTCCTCGATGATTTATCGTCTTCTTTCGCGGCAGCGTGCACAGTTGTTTGTTGTCCATCGGCGCGACTGCTGCAACGTGCGACCGCGTAACAATGGAATCGCACTGGAAAAAATGTCCCGTTAACTGAACCGTTCGCAATGTGCAGTGCAAGCGCGTTGACGAACGATCGTCTCTTCGAAGACGTCCGAAGACGACGAACTTTAAGGGATGTGCCCGGAAAGAGGTCACTACCGCGAGATCTCGGAATGCGCGATTTGATTAGCGGGTACCGCGACACTATGAAGCCGACTTCGCGGGGTTCCCGGCTTCAGCGACGAGGATCAGAGACCCGGAGGGACCTGGAGGGACTTGGAGGGACGCATAGAAAGGTGGAGGTGGCTCTGAACGTTCTGTGAAACCGTGTGCATCGCCCTGTCGGAGGAGAGGCTTCCACCCTACCATCGACGGCCACCACCGAGTCGTCTCGTACCGGCTCGCTCTAAAAGGGGGGAAACTTTGGTGGGGTATCGATGATGGCACGCGTGCGCCGCAACCTGTCTCCCTCGTGCGAGAAACCGCGCGGGGGACACCGGCCGGTCGTGTTAGAAGATTTTCGAGTGATTTGCGGTGCACGCTCGCCAAGCCGAATCGAATCCAAAGTCAAACGTGAAAAATCTCGCGGACCCTTCCTTATTTTGCCGCACGGAACCTCAATTAGACTCCGGTATGACCCCCAAAGATTCGCGACAATGAACGAGCGGACCCAGATTAATTTCGTAGCAGTTACATTTTTTAATCTTCCTCAAAATTTTACGTCTTTGTTTTCATTGTTTTTCTTTCTTTTTTAACGTGTCGTTGTCAGACTGCGGATCGTTATGCGTTTACGGCGCATGCAAGTTTGCGGAACGTGAAAAACGAGAACGCAGATGGAAATTTATTGTTTTACTATTCTACGTTCATCGTGAGGAACTTTTTAGCCGATGTACGAAATTTGCCTGCTCTTTAAACATTCAGAAGATGATTAATGGAAATGGGAATTTGCATAGAGATCCGCAGTCTAATCTACTACATGTAGCCACAGACGGTATCTTCTTAAAAGGGTTATTAATCGCATACAATTTGTCGACTGCGGGTTTTATGCACTTTGGTGAAAAATGTGTAACGTGAAACGGTGAAAGCATTATAAGTCTGTAACCATATGAGCATGTTGTTTCGAAGTAATGAAAATTATTCAATTATTAAAATTATAAGAGGAAATTATTTTTTATTCCCCTTCCTTTTCTTCTTAACGGATAAATGAACATTTTGCATAAAGATCCGTGGTCAAATCATTAATACTGTATTATTATTCTAATATTTTTGTAATATTTGATATTGTTATTTTATATTGTCATTGTAATATTTCTGTATAATTAAATGTGTTAATTTCAGTCTTTACTAGACTTTGGAAAGAAAAAGGTGTTGAATATGCCTTTTCTTAATCATTTTAATACATTATAACATTATTTTTATATTCCTCTAATGGGTTTACTGTATTGCAATTTACCTACTTGCTTTGCCAAACAATTAGGTATGATCGACTTCATTTTGCCCATTTGTTCTTGTTATTAGACTCAAAAATTTTATGTAAATGTACACGTTTATGGTGCCATGAAACTAAAATAAGATAGAATTTTCTTTCAAGGAAAGTAGTTTTTTCAAGAAGTAACTACGAAAGAGAACGAAATGCTAAATAGAGTAGCAACCTTATTTTTTCTTGATCATCGTAAGCTGCACGTATGCGCAGAAATTCACAGACTAACCACTATTCTGCTGAATTATGTTTAGAGTCCGCTTTTCATGCTACAAACGTAAAAATGGAGGAAAAAAAACATTAAGTCTAAAAAATATTCCAAGCTCAAATTCACATCGATTGTAAATGCAGATTTATTATTTCCAACCTATTTAATCTATTAAGAAAGCAAATCAATTACTATTCTATTTCAGTTTGTTTTATTATTAAGGTAGGTCTATTTATGAGCAAATAGTTTTTGTCGAGATTAGCACAACCCTATTAAATCTTTCTTCGACTTTGTCCAAAAATAGTTCGCCTTCTAGTTACTGGCCCGTTGTTACTTAAAATCACGTCTCACATAATTCCTCCCTGAGCAATACCGCTAATTTCTGAGATTACGAACAGAGATTGAACACTCTTCCGTCTGAGCTATTTAGAATTCATACGCAACGAGCAATTCGCAAAAAGTCAAATATGAATACGTCATGCAATCCATTTGCCCGATTGCATGTCTGTAATGAAACAGTAGTAATAAATTCAACCAACGCGTGTTAAACTTATCTGAAAATGGTCGCGAACGAATGAATATTTGACCGTACCGAAATATTTAAATCGCCAGGAAGCTTGAATAATGAAGCTAATTTTTCCAGAGACTTTAAAACGTAGGTTGAACATCATTCCCGTGTATCGTTTAATAAAGATCTCTATCACGCATTCAAACCGGCTGCGCGGATTCTACGAGGCGTACTTCAAATCTTCGGAAAACTCTTCCTTAGTTAACAGAAGATGGAAGAAGGAGTCCCCATTAATTAAGCGTGCTACAACGAGAATCTTGAATAAGTAACGCGAGGTACCAGATCGGCTCTTTCTCGCTTCCACTTCGTAGACCAGAGAGTCTTCGGACGTGTTTGCGTAGAAAGTGAAAGAAACAAATGGCACGCAAAAAGGATGTGTAACAGGAATGGAAAGCTCGGCGACGCTCGTACGATGTTGAAGGTTGCGAAACGGGGGAGGCCGAATAGTATCGTCGTGCTAATCAAGACCGATGGTCAATAATGGCGGCCACGGGTTGGTCGGATCCAAGTCCAACCTACCCTTTGGGCGTCGGGCGTATGTGGGGGTGGTTTAAGTCGGCACTTCGACTCTCTGGACTCGGTTCGGCTTGATTCTCGCCAGGGCTGGGGAGCGAGACATATTTTTATTGTAGCTAGGTGAATCACTGCCATGGGGTCTACTGCTCCGTGTTACTTACTCATATCGGAGACGAGACTCGCCGTCGTTATAGCTTGCTATAAAGCCACTGCAATATCAACGTGTCTGCAATATTTGTAATAGTATTAGTAATAGTTGCATAGTACTTTGTATAATAAGTTTTAAAGCTGTATAGTAATTTTTATAGTAAGGTTTATGGTTGTATAGTAGCCTATATAATAAGTTTTATATTTCTATAGCAATATACGCACGAACGGTTCAATAATGTGCAATACTGAATACTCTTAATTGAGTCGTTTATTTTGAAAATGGCCCATTTTGTAAAAACATCGAGCTAGCTATTTTAATATTCACAGTTCTACGTTATATATAATTTCATCTCAGCAAAATTTCTAGAACGTAATAACTCTTAGAAATACAAAAACATTATACTACCATGTTATCAGTTACCAATATTTTAAAATTTATTAAAATGCAAAATTCGAAATACCCGAATTTTAAAATAAATGGGCTTAGGTCTCTTCTAAAACAAACGGCTCAATTACCCGAATCTGTGATATTTTAATTCGATGTTATCATTATTATTACAATTACGTTTCTCGCATAAATTGCTTGCGTTATGGTGATCCATATGCAACAGAATTTATTGTACAAATTAGCAAGAATTTCACTTATTATTTCCTTATTAGTTCGGACGACAAAGGTTCTACCGTCGTTGTTCTCATCTACTTCACAGTTTTCGCAATTACAATTCCCGTGAGCGATCAATCTTTTTAAGTGACAATGTTGCATAAGAAAATACCGCTGCGTTATGGATTATCTTTTGTCATAAAAGAATGTGGGAGAACGATGAGACTGAATTTGATCGTTTTATTCCGTGTCACAGTTCATTCTCGATTACTGTTTGTAAGTATTTACCAAATTCCAGTGCGAATCTAACGCGTGCCAGATGTAATAATCGAAAAGTTCTCGTCTTCCAACGGCGATACTATTTTAAAACAATTTTTGCAACAGTGAGTTTTCTTTCGATAAATAGAAACAATATTTTTTATAACTGGTAAATATAACACTATTTTTTATAACAATATTTTTTATAATCAACTGGTTCCGAGCTTACACGTGAGGAAGTCGAATCTTCGAATGCTCACAGAGAAAACTATTTAAACAGCAGCATCATTTTGAAAACTTCGCACGCATCACTGTTCAGCAGATATACACAGTGGAGCAAGAACTTGGAATCACCTAGCAATTTTTAGCATGTCATTTTCCCTTCCAGAGTGAAAGTAGTATTTATTCAAGCAGCCACCGATACTTATGATTCCTCTTTTTGTCGTTGCCGTCGATTCAGGATCTCAAACTTTCACGAGATTTTGTTTCCCGAAAGTTATACATTTGGAGCACTGTCGGCATTTTTCTGAACCGGTCCCGCTATTTTACGAACCACAGTCTTGGACAACGAACACCGAACAGCACTCAAAACGTTAAGACGGCGGATTTGCTTGAATATCAACCGGAGGGTACATTGAATACCCATCGCTATTACTCGCTCGCGCGCGCGTATAACGACTTACTTGCACATGTTCCTGAATAGACACACATCCAGAGGGTAGCGTCGACCCGTCGGATCACCCGTTGGATGCACTCAACGAAATTAAACCTACGTTCCTCGACCTCGGACTGCCGTCGCAGTCACGTCCAGCCGTGATATCGGCAACGTTAGCTTTTACCACGTTTTGCGCGGGCCACTTGAAAGTTATTCGCGCGTAATTCGGCGGCTACGAATCTTAGAAACGGTACCCCCCACCCCCACCCCCGGGCCACCAAGTTGTTCCAGAATTAACCAGAAATTTCGTAAAATGCTCTATTTTTCAGACAACTGAATTTCTCCTTAAAACAATGATAGGTGGCGGAAAAAGTTCCTACGAATTTGGAACACAATTTTATTTAAAAAAGACAACTTTCACAGACATCTTCAAATTTCCGAATGCAAGCCACAATGCATTAGAGTGTATCCGTTCTAAGTCTGACCCCGTTCATTTAACCGATTCTGGATATTTTTGCAATAAAAATTTATTTTATATATATATATATTTATTTATTTATTTTTCTGTATTTGTTGTCTTAAAAATTGCTGTTTCACGTTACGAAAAATTCATTGTATTGTGACTCATTTTGTTTTACACTTTAATCATAAACTTTTTTATAAGAATATGCGTTCATATAACTGAAAATATGCTCCGCAGTTCGGATAATAAAAGTTCAGTTACGAATTCGTATATCTAATGATAGAACGTTAATTCGTTCCCATAAACAAGGCTCTACTGTATCCAAAAAATGATAAGATACAAGAACGAAAAGAAAAAGCAGACGTTTGACCGTATAAAGAAACAGAAAAGACTACGTTCCGTCGTTGAATTCGGATAACCGAGGTTCCATAATATCGAGGAAATCGTGTCGTTGAATCAATTGTTAGCGAAATGATCGAGGTGACCCAGTCGCAGCGTTCCTTATTGAACAGAAGGGTAGCAACACCGAAGGCGTCGCGTCGGTTAAAAAGCAAAGCCGGCATTGGTATCCACGGAAGAGGAACGGTATCGCTGTGAAATAAAACTCCGGGATAGAAACTAGCCAGGCCGCAATATCAGTTTTCGGGGAATCGAATAATGTTTCCCTTCGGTTTGAGAAAAATAACGAGAAATATCGTTCTCGGAGGCGAGGGCCGATCGTACGGCGGCCCATGGTGCCGATGCGATGCGGAGAGTGCAAAAACTGGGGAGAGAGCGAGCATAGTAAGCTCGAAAAGCTTGAACAGCTCGAAAAGCTCGAAAAGCCCGAAAGAGAGTGTCACGTTTCCATGGAAACCCGGTGGGGCGACTCCGCCTCTGGACTTGCCGGTTCGATATCCTCTCGTCTGCTCCCTTGCTCCAACGTCAACGTGCTCTACATTTTTCCAAGCCGGGGCTCGCGAAGCATTTTCCCTGGATGGTTCGGCGGGAAGAGAGGAACGAGAGAGAAAAAGGGAACTTCCGATGGCGGAGCGGCGATCTGCGAAAAACCTTCTCTTTTCTTTTTTTTTTCTTTATTTTCCAACGAGACGCTCCGATACTTTCGAGCCGTTCGAGGACCCTCGCCGTCGTACTTTCGTACTCATAACCTAATTCCCATTCCGCGGTCTCTACTTTCTACTTTATTAGTGTATCAAGGGGTCCGAAGGATGGCCCGGGGTCCTTATCATTGCCGAAACTCCACGCGACCGACGATGACGATGGAGTCGAAAAATTATGATCATCGAAGGCGTTGGCAATTGCGATTCTGTCCTTCAAGCTCAACTTGCGGTTGAATTACTATAACAACTTGTTTGACTTGGGATGACGATTCCAGACATAATCCGCTAAGTATGAATATTATTCATTTCATTTAAATTGAAATAGATTCTTCTGTTAGCAAAGTCTAGGAATGAAAGTAATTGTTTATTCTCTTGAGCGTCGTGGAATACTTTTTGACTACTTTTGACTATTCTTTGAAATCCTACGTGAATACATCTCTGACCACACTAAGACATCATTTAATGCTTCGACGTTTAATATATCACAAGGTAAACAGATTTGGTGGATTCCTAAACTTTGTCTGAATTAATCAGAATTAATTTGTTAGAATTAATTAATTAATTTGTTAGAATTGATGTTACGTCGCTAGTAGCCACCTAAGATGGCTCTGTGTATTATTTTTTCATCTGTATTTTCATTATACCAGAGACTTAAACCTGTTTATAAATAAATAAATAAATGAATAAATTAAGACACACAAGAAATACAAATTGTCTCGTTCTGTCAAAGAAATTGTTAAGGATGAAGGAGTGCTGATCAAACCGTAGTACAAAGCGTCGAGACAAGGGTGAATTATAAATTAACCCTTCCTAAGTGCTGACTAAAATGAAAAAGTGTAGTAGAAGAAATCTTCTTTTAATATCATATAATATGCATTAAAACAAAGTATGCATTCGAATAAACTTCCACAGTCTAAATATAATAAATGTTTAAATAATAGAACTGTTACTTAGTCAGAGTACCAGTCATATACTTTATAAATTTATACAGGACACCATTTTGTATTTGGGATATTCTAGATTGAACATATGAATAATGGTTGTGTGGATATATTTGATAAAGAATTGTGATGTTGGAGGCCTGGACAATTAAGATTCTAATGTATAAATAGCTTCCGCGGAAAAGCGATACTGTTGTATTCACCCCCGGGAAACCATTGTAATACAGGGGAAACATGATTTGAAATAAATATTTTAGTAATTTTAAATCTGAATAAAATATATTTAATGAGAAATCATTCTAAAGTATTCCAGTAGCTAAATAAAAATAACGATAAATAAATATTAAAAAGTAAAACATTAAAAAAATCATCGATAAATAAAAATTGTTGAAAAAAATGGTTGTCGATAATTTCGATGCGTGGATGGATGAATATTGTCGACGAAATTCACTGCCGATGAGACTATGTCGATGAAGTGATTGCTGATGAAATGACTGTCTGCATAAGGGTCATCCTACAGTATCGCCCCTCCTTATTAAAATCATACTTTAGTTATTGAACGCCGGTATCAATATTAAAATACTTTTCCACTGTTAAGACAGAATACAATCTCTCCTCCTAATTACTTAATGCCTAAATCCTACTAACAGAACGTAGCATTAATATGTAATTATATCCTACCTGTTTCTTATCTCATACTCCTTAATTCAATTAAGGTTCGCAATCTTGGTATTATATCAGACTGCATTGTCTGCAGTTTCTCCTAATTACAAACGGTAAGTCGAAAATAGAATTTTTCTACTGGAATTCGATTATTAAAACATATTGCGAAGATGAAAGTCGGGAACCGATGCTTGCAGTGGAAAACACAATCTTCTATAGTACAGAAAACAGAATCTCATATACATACAAAATGCATTATCTTGTATATACGTATAAGAGGTAACTACAATAGAAGCAATGTGATTTTTGTTTTAGATTGATTAAAACATATCTGCATTTAATGCGTTTATACTGGTATGAAAACAACATTACTTTTCCATAGAATCCGGATTTTATGCATTTATGACAATGTTGAGTAGCTCAAACGCAAAATAGCAAAACCATTTAAAAAATTTACAACTTTAGGACTATTCTTTTAAATTTATTAAAATAATTGGGAAAAGAAATATATGTGCACGTATATGTCCTCTGCTTTGCAAATAATTCAGTCTATTTTTATTTTGCCTTAAAATCTGCAGTCTACTTTTGAGTAACCCTAATAGGAAGCATAACGCAATAATCGCACGAAGGTTTAGCTATTGGTAAGACTAAATTGCGCGTTGTGTTTGTTAACGTAGCAACGAAACTATTGCTCGACACTTCGGCCGGATCCGTTGAAAACAAAGTATAAACGTACAATAAGGATCCGTAAAGTCGTGTGTGCCGCCATTACTGGTACACGACAGAGAAATGTAGATACTTTCATCGGGCACACATCTTGTTCTGTCCTTTCCAATGTCGTTCGTAGCTAGTGGCTCGAGCATGTACTTCTCCGCGTGTGAAATGTCCCCATGATTTGCTCTTCGCCCTTTCTCTTTCTTTCATACTCCATCCACCTACAGCGCCGTCGTTTGCGTACGTCAAAACAGCGTTTCTCAAACTTTTTCGTCCGAATGTCACGAGCAATACGAAAGTGTATTGTTCCTAACGAAACTTTCGAAACGTTTTATCGTAGGAGACCAGCTAGCGGAATTTATCATGCACAGACTGCGGATTTTTACGCAAAATAAAAACGTTCTGTATCGGTTTCAAAACAAATGAGCAAAGTGCAATTTTACTTTCTTCCTCTAGTAATTTTAACAAGCTGTAATTAGTCTAATTATAAATGTTGAAGAGGTAAAAAGGTCAGGGTGAACATGCTTCCTAGATTTTAGGGTGACCTTGGCTTTTTTTAATGGAACTGTTTATTTTTCTATATAAACAGATAGTGCATTTCAAGGCCAATTCATTGACCCAAGTAGTTTGATCTTTGAAGGTCATTCAAGGTCTTTATGCGTTTATTGTGTTTAGTTTCATTTGACACGTTTTCTGAAACAAACTGTAGTCTAGGAGATAAATGAGCACGTTACTTAAAATGTGACAGCCTGTACACTTCCAGAATTAAATATCCATTTCCGTGATTGAATGTTTGCATAATACGAACGAAAAAATTCTAATTTTCGAATTGGAATACGAAATCGTTCATTGGACGGAATCTGGTTAACTTTCGTTCCGTCGAATCAGATACCGCGTTTCCAATCGGAACGAAATATTTTCTACACTCCGCAGTGGTAGTATATACCGCAATATTTTTTCCATTTAATGTTCCACGAGTTGTCCATTTACTAATTTCCATCCTTTCTCAAGTGAATAATTCAGTAGTTACGTTCGCCGAGGCTGTCTCGTCTATCGTATTGTGACAAGTCATTTTTTCTTCACGTTGACATGTTAATGTTCTTGATCGTCGTTCCATTAGGCTCTAATGATTGGAGTTTTTTTCTGTATCGTCGAATTGTATGCGCGGAGACCTGTTTCCGCGGATGCTCATAATTCGATGTGTGTACGTAATACAAACAACAGTCGAACAACAAATATTGTAATGCAAATAACATTTCGCTGATGGATGTGATATACGAGGTTAACACAGCTTGCACAATCTGTTCGACACAATGCAATATTAGTTCCCTGAATATGATGTACTACAATCGAATGAGCATATGTTTATAGTACTATAAACTTTCTTTATACTAACATTCATTACTTTTTAAATCATTAGCAAATCTATCTTTTCTATGCTCACTTATATTTCGTTCACTTTGATGGATACATCTTGGTTTCTAAAGGGTAATGCGTTTATTAATGATAATGGTGCAATAAGTTTAAACATATGTAATTAAACATATGTAACTCATGAAATATTTTGCTTTCGCAATAGAATTTTCTCATTGCCAAATTGTTTCAATTATGCTGCTATAGGTTGCGAAAATTTTTAATATTTTAGCTTTTATACAAACTTCTCTAGTACAACCTTTGTTGTAATATTAGACTATAGATAGCAATTATGCATTTTTTCCAATTAGCGTTTAATAAATTTTTTATTTTATTCTTACAATGAGCAATCTTTTAGTTGCCAAAGATTCTGACGATATAATTTTCGTGAAAAATGACGTGTGAAAATGAGAATTTGCGTTCGGGGTCTAATTATAAAGTAATCATAGCATGCTCAACCATCGATTTGAGATGCAGAATCGCAGTTTGAGAAACACTGTGCTGAAACACATGCATGTATACTTACACCTATCCGTCTCTACGCGAACGTCCGCGAGTATTTGTAAAGTGAGCGAGAAAGAGCATGAATGACATATGCGGAACGTAGCCACCTCTATATTTTACTTGAAGCTATTCGCGAGAATTTACGAGGAACACCCGATACTCTCTTTCTCTCTGTCTTCTCGCCTCCCTCGTCTACCCTTTTATCCATACATCTATCTCCTCACCATCTTCCTCGATTCTCTTGGCTTCCGCGGCCACCTACCCACCCCTATCCACACGACACGCACCGGAACAGAGTTGTATAAGATCCAACTTCCTTCATAGCGTTTGCCTCGTTTTAGCATTTTTTATCGGTCGCGTGAAAATTCTGCAGGCGTTGTAGGAAATTTCGAAATCTTATCGTTCGATCAATTGGAGATAATGTTATTGCTTCAGGCACGCAAATTTCACAATAGGGAACTGATTTTGAAGTTTTTAATATCTGTGGGTATCATGTTTTGTCTGGAAGCGATGGCCATCTTGTGGAAGAAATTGTAACGCAAGATTATCTTGTAGGACGTCAGTAAATATTTTAAGTGCTGATAATTATTGTAGTTCTAATATCGTACATTTGAATAATCTAATCGAACCTGTATCACGTGAACTAACTTTGTACAAAATTTTGTTATGTTTCTTTTGTTTATTTTCTACTTTATGGACTCTAACTGCGAGCAATTTTAAACGAAGTGCAACTTTGAAGAATTTCTTTTAACTCTAGATTTACGGGGCATTAAAAACAGCTGTTTTATATTAATTTATAAAAGCGGCGATGAGAAAACTGTTACATATATTGAATGAGTAACTCATAAATGTATCTTTACAATTTGAATAAAGCCGTCATTAAGCCGTCAAAATGACGGCTGACATAAACCTAGTGTTAATAAGGTGTATACAAAATGTACATAATAATTATGTGTAGCTATTATTATGCAGTACTAGATGAAGTTGTGATGTTCATACTTTCAAATGTGGATTAAATTACAATTTGATATTAATTTCCATGACTATATTCAGCATATTATTTTGCGGACGATAAAATCATCTAGTATTATTAATATAACTATCCAAAGTATGTATGTTTGTAATTTCCTCATAATATTAAGCGATCCAAATAGTAATATTAAATACTATACGTATTACTTACTGTTTTAGTAAAGTTAAAGTTTATTAAATTTTCGAGAAACGTAAAAATGACGTGTTTAGTATGAAAAAATGAAAAATAATACTTTTCAAATTATCGGCGAAGGAAATGCATAATTCGAAATGAATTAGTCGAATCAATGGGCCCAATTAAATTAGCTCTGAGGAACATCCGATTTAATCCGGGGAATGCTTGAGGTGGATTCTTTTGTGGTGTTTTCAATATGAACGATCGAATTAATGAGAAATTATTGAACAGCGAGCAATTCAGTTTCCCGGATTATTTGATGTTAACGGAACCGTCGAAATAACCAGCCGAAAAGAAAATATCCTTCTGCCTGGAGCTATGCTTTTAATCTATTTCTTCGGCTTAATTACGAAGATCTCTTCTGATAGAAGGAATACTGATTATGATCTCATTGCGAATTCACAAAAGAGGCAATCGGATTTCTGGGAAGAATGTTCTTACGAAGTTATGCAATCTACGTACATGTTATTTTAAATATATCAATGAATAATAAATAGCGTACCAAGTATATTCAATTATTTTAAACATTTTATATGACTAATTAAATTATATTTTTCAAATAATCATACTATTTATATATTAGGATATAGTCATACAAACTCTACACTTGTTACAATTATTCTATACTTAATAAAGATAGTACGACTATACTGTAGAATATAAATAGAATAATCGTTTAGGCAATCTAATTTAATTTATAAAGAATCTTTTCCATATGTTTACAATTTAATACTTGCTTAAATTCTGTTAAATATAGAAAAACTTATATTTTTATTTAAATACACTTCGATTAAAATTATTGTGTAACATCGAGAATGCTGGTACAACGATGAACTATTTTAAATTACCACACACGTCGGAGTCGATTTATTCGATAAACATGTACGTATTTTTACTAATACGTTTGCTAGACAACACTGAGGTTTAGTTGTTGAATATATTTTAATTAATACATTTATAAAATATTGCCATTTGAAATATGGCAATATCGAAGTCGTTTTCAAAGGCGCTGTGGCTTAGTTGGTTAAAGCGCCTGTCTAGTAAACAGGAGATCGAGGGTTCGAATCCCTCCAGTGCCTGCTTTCCGAACGGAAAGTTCCATAGATGTATTTTTTTTCAATCAATAATCATTTTTGTAATTAAGAAATCCGCTATACAATTTCATAGAATTCGAATTTCTTTAATAATTATATTTATGCATGGTACTAAAATGTATATAAACGTCCATGCAAAGATATTCTCTTGGAACAGTTCAGAATATTATTTTTTCTTATGAAGAAGTGCGTTTTGCTAAATAATTCTAATAAAACTATGGATACAGTTATTGACAACAGTAAGGTCCCACATTAACAATACTATCTTATATAACATTTGTCTTATATTTTCACTGAAGAGTATCAATTGTTTAATAAATTGTCATTGAACAGTCTGGTGTATAACAAATTCTACTTACAAATATTTAAGATTTAAGCTTGACGCTAAAAATAGTTAAAGCTACATGATATTATTGTATAACTATTTGTTTTACATTATATTATTATAATATTATTATAACATATCACAGAAGTTCCGTTAATCTATTTCATCATTATTTCATCATAAATTGTTACTGGTTACGGTAGAATAAAAAGAAATTTTTAAGCAAAGAGGATTGTGTAAAGATAAGAAAACATTATGATAAAGATAAGAATCTATTATTGAAGTTTAATTTCTTAAAAACACTTTCTAAGAACAGTTTCAGGTAAACGTTAATTTATTTTCGAGTGTAATCGTGGGAAATGAAGCGACTGTGGCTGAAAATTTGACAAGGGTTTATCAAAACACAGTGAAAACTTTTTAATTGTCGAAGCAGAGCACTTTCAGCGGGCCTAACGCGAGTGCCACGGAGTCTGGCGCGGAACTTTGAGCAAGTTTTATCAGCCGTTATCTTTTATCTCGGTACTTCGCCAACTTTTGAAACCTCTGCCAGCGGGTCAGCATTTTTAACCCGCAAGACATAAAGTTAAATATTCACTTCATGAAAGTGCCGTAAAGGGGCACAGTTTTCTTTTCTTACGGGCTCGCCCGGTCGGAATGACGACGAGGAATTCATTTGCTCCCTGCGCGAAAGTACGCTTAGCCCCGATTCCCTGTAATTGGTAAATTCCATTTACAATACACAATTATTGGAGTTATATTTCAAGCTTCATAGAACACCTTCGGCACTGTGCAAATATATTATTTTCCATGACAATATTTTAGACCTGGTTTTCAAACATATATTTATACTAACAATCAGGACGATGAAAAATGAACTTCATACATCTTCTTTCTGAATACATATTTATATAACTATTAAATAATATAAATAATATAATTAGACTGTTAAAGTCCGATTGATTTGACAAGAACTCTGACTTATATTTTTCTAATATTCACTATGCTACATTTATTTATTTTATTTATTACATAATTCTTTATATAACTAAACACTATAAACTACACCACATTTAAATACTACATTTCATTTACAGTAGACACTCAGCTAATTTAATTGGAAATGCATAAAATCCGTAGTGTAATTACGATACTTTAAAGCAACTCCTTCTGTAGGAAGATGGAAAGCAACAAAATCGTTGGATTATGGAAAATGTTGATGTAAACAAATTTCGTTCGATCTTTTGGGACGATTCATTGAAAAAATTATAAAACTGTGTGAATGAATCAAGAAGCAAAGCAAAAGGTTTCCCATAGAAATGAATATTTCAATCAGGACGTTTGCTGAGATTGTCGAATAAAAATGTTGCACTGAAATATTCGATAAAAGTGAGACGATCGGATATCCGGTGTGTCCAGTATCGAGACAAGTTATGTACTCGCAGGAACATGAACAAACCAATTAGCTGGTTAAGCGGCCAAACCCCCATGAAATTCAATTGTCTTCACCCCACGCATCTCCGGCTAACCACCCTTATATTTTCATCCTTCTCCTCGAGCACTCGAGCACCCGTGCCCGGAACTCTAACGGCCGTACAGGCTTGCTATTAGGGTGTCAATTAAATTAGATCACCAGCCGACTTGGGGTGGCTTAACTGATAGAACGTCACATATATACCGGTATAAATGCCTCCTCGCGAAAAATGGGTTAGCCGGATACCGTATCAACAGATCTCGAAAGATACAGTGGATGCTTTTCAATTATTCACATTGGAATTTCTATAAAACTAACAAGCAAGAACTCAACAAAGTAGAACTCGTCGTAGGAAATAAATGTTGTATGAAACAACATAAAGTTTTATGAAATTTTATGGATTTTTAGATTTAACGAAGCTCATCATGAAAATATAGTAGTCCTTATGGGCTATTGTTAAACACTTATTCGTAAAAATAGGAATTTACATAAATTACGACTTACAGTTTTCTTAATTAATTTTAACTTACAGTTACCTTTACTAATTTTGACTTATACTTTCGTTTGCTAATTTGTAAAATCAGATGTCAAAGAAATATTTCTTCAAGAAATACTAGAATATCTGCAGCTACGAATAACAAATAAAAACTATGCCAATGTAGTCGTTTTAATCTGCAATCCAACTGTTATTTAAACACTCGACACGTATCTCCAGCACTAGAAGAATACCTCGGAAGGATAGAATAGCTTATTTAAATTGTTTGTTCTTCCGTGCAAGTATTTAATCAATCGTATCTCTTTCCTCTCGGTAAAATCGAGATTATGGTAAAATTGGATGGCGATTGATATGCGTGCAATATTGTGATTCAGCAATTCAGAAACAAATGGTCTGCAAACTTTTATATCGTACCTTTCTTTTTGCCTTCAGTAAACTTTTCTCCTTCGCGTTACCTTTAGTCAGCAGAATTCTGAATTGGTTTCTATCTTGGATTCCCTCTGAACAAAGAGACTCACGCAGACCGTAAGGAAACGAGAGAAGATTAAATTAGCGTTGTGCACACGAGAATTTCTTTGATGAAAACGTAATTTCTCATTGCGGCGCTGTATTACCAAATCGATCGTGCAGAATAAATATTCATGGGGCTAGAAACTTTAAATACAAGGAGCTTCAGAAATAATAGACTATCCACGTAGAAACATTCGTCTTTTTCGTTATCAATGTTTTCAATAACTACTGTGTTTGAAACATTTTATACTTTTCCCAAGTTAAACGCAGTATTTCTTAACACGTTATTTATCAGTGATTCTTTAATCAATTTTTTATTTTTGATAACAACTTCGACTGCGTTCAAAGAAATTGTACCTATTGATATAAGCTAATACATTCACTCGATGTAAATCGCTACTTACAGAATTTTAAGCGATTATTCCATTGTATGATTAATTAAATTAAAGGCATATTATTATCCAAACAATATGTCTGCATCGTTGTTTAAAAATTTGTAACCCTATGACCCTGTAACCCTGTACTATAAATTTGTAACCCTAAATGAGTGTTCAGTCGACGATTATTTAAATTAAAAGCATATTATTATTGTTATTATTATATTTATTTAAAGACTGTAATTACACTAATTAAAAGATAATAATAGCTGTAATGTGAAATAAATTTTGCAACACGAAGGTGGAAATTTGTTTAAACGTTTACAATTTGTTTCTACAAGTAATATAATTAACCTCGATGTCGCACATAATGAAAGAAGTGACATTTTGACTTGGAAGCGGCCACGACGAAATCAAGCATGGCGGCACCGTTATTGTGCGTAATAGTAAGTTATATTCTACAAATCACTTGACTGTTTATGAATAATTTAAACGTTCAGCCCCTGGATAAATGGGTGGGGTGAGACTGACAATCCTCCGAGGACAAAACGCAGAAACCCCACAGGGACGAAGACCCTTTGTTACCGCCTTGCTGGTGGTTGAAGCAAGGATCCTGCTCTTTGAACCTATCGCACGTGGTAAACCACTGTTTGCATTGGTCTTCCTTGTTGTACCACGTTTCCCAATCATGTAGGGGCTGCGAATTTACAAATAAATGCATGGCAGAATATTAAATTATCAACGCTTGAAGCTGTTCGTTTTATTGAACCGGTGACGCTAACGAGGTTTGGCATCGGATCACGTTTTTCATATCTCTCGCTATTGTTATCCAATATCAACCTAATCGTACAACAATACAGTACACTTCTTTCTCATATCGGTTGTTTCGCTTTCGTATCAATGCAATTATTACAGTCTTCTAACCGAAATTCTTGTTATTCGAGAAGATTTGATTAATATTTGTACATTTCCGAAAATACTTGAAGCAATTGATACTTTAGGACAACCTAAAGTTTAAGCTGTAAAATAGAGATATTTTTTGTTAACGTATAATATTGTAACATTAATCAAAATGGCAACAAAGGTTTTCAATTACATTACAATAGAACCTCGATTATCTACACTAATCGTGAGATCATAAACATTCGGATAATAGAACATTTGGTTAAATAAGGTAATAAATAAAATCGTTACTAATTTTTACAATAATTAATTTCGTTTATAGATCGCGTTATATTAAATTACTTCCATACGACACATGTGTGAGTAATACTAAATTCATAGGATGATCAGGATTGTTTTGAGGTCGTAAAGATGCACTTGAAGATAAACATAATATAATAACATTTCCTCGAAAACATACTATGGTAAAGATCGCTACAATACAAATCAGGCCGAATACATTTTTGTTATGTTTATAAAGTGACTTAGCGTAACAAGTTTTAGCGTTAACGATGAAAGGTGACCTTCGTTAATAAATGTGCTCTAAATAATGAAAATGTAAATTCTAGCACAAACATAGAACGAGAACGAATCAGAAAGGGAACGACTCGCAGCACCTGATCATAAAATCACACGAATCGATGCTTCTATTCCAACCTGTCGTTGGATTAGACAGTCGACGAGATCGATCTCCAGTGATTCACGCGAATGATCATGACCGTCGGAACTGGCTTCGGGGAGCATCCCCAACAAAAGTCTCGTGAATTGAAAGCATTGTACTCGACACGGGTCCGATCATTGCCGACGATAATGGCGGATTAGCGCGGTCCCATCTGTCATTTGACTTACGCAGAATCGCGCACCGCCGGCAACGATACACCTAATGCATTACCAAGTCTGCAGTAAAGCAGCTTGATCCTGAAAGGTTAATGGGCATCGTGAAAATCTCGCGATTTCATTATGCGATGGCGTTTGAAAATAATCCGCATCGCTAATGTGTAGTCTCTAATAAACAAAAGCCCTTTTGGAAGACGCGATGGTTTCAACGTGTAGTCACATGTTTTCCAGTTTTCGAGTGATGAATTAAAAGTGGCAGGTGGAAAACATATGAAAATAACGGTACCATATGGTTCCGAAACTCTTTTGTTTGATACCTCATTTTAGGATATGTTCGCTGGCAATTGTTATTACCGAAATGCTAGTTTTCATTTACACTGACTGCCCGAATCAAGAACGTTGTTCAAAGTTCTTTGATTATTACCCAAATAGAAAATTATAACATTGTTTAAAGTGACTGGTATCGATTATTATACAAATATACAAGATACGATTTCGATTTGTTAAAAAATGTTCGCTTTGAGACAGTTTTATTTTATTTCTAATTGAAGACGTTTCGAACAAGAAATAAAATCTACTAGAAATTAAATAAAAATTAATTGAAGACGAAAATTAAACTTGTGGTTGCTATTATTGATACTACTATAATCGAATAGGAAGTAGAATATTTGTTTAAGGCCACGCCTTTTGTATTAGCATTTAAACGAAAACTTATTTAAACACAAAAACAAAACTTATGCCTCTCATTATCGATACTTTGAACAACTTAAAAATGGTACTTGTATTTTCGTCCGAGATTCCTTGTATGCTAAAAATATATGATACAAATATATTTTAGAAAATTCATTGGTCTCTATCAGGATTCGAGAAATCGTGACAAACGCAAGCGGCAATATAGGAAGGGGCGTGTGAGCGAAAACGCGACAAACAGGTCAAATGGGAAGACTTATGCCGGATATACATTTCATTTGGCGAATGGCCAATTGGTCTGATCATTCAGAGCCTGCAGCCACTCCACGGATTTCGTCGGATACTTCGGCCAGCTTACAGATTTAACGTTTTCTGTCGGAGCAGGTGGTTTTCGCTCCGAACATTCATCTAGTGCGGTTAGAAGTCCCATGAATTGATCAA
>CM052158.1:4355098-4370098 GCA_028455555.1 Augochlorella aurata | reverse complement strand
CTAAACTGCGAATCTTTATACAAAAGAAAAATTTTCTTTATCAATTGTAGCAAACAAGAGCTCGATAGGAATTTATTTATTTCCTTAATCAATTTAGTAAGATGAAAATAATACATAAACAATGTCAAATTTTTATAATTTTTCTTATGTTTTCATATTTCACCTACTAATTTGTAGTAAGTGAATTTTAGTTAGTAAATATTTTTTCCCTGCTTGATTTGCTTCTTTCCCTTGACACTTGAGCATGTAAATGCAAATTAATGCGAAAAAAGCATTGGAAATACACGTGCACTATTTTTACTTCAAATGCCTTTTGTGAACGGTACAGTAACAGTAACATTTTGTTCTTTAAGAATTTTATTCGAGCATAATACCCAGCCGTACGTCGTCTCTAATTGTCAATAAAAAATAAGTGAAATGTGAAATAACGGCAAACGATCTAGGAAGTCGTTTTTTAAAACAGTAGTTCATCCAACTAGAAAAATGAAACAAACCGAAACACCGAAGTCCGTCTTTGCAGCTTTCCGTTCGGTTCACGAATTAATCCATCAAAACAGTCACGATATAACTCACGCACGCCTTTGCCACCCCTTGCCTCTATCTTCTAAAGCTTCGAAACTGATTGTGCGATGTATTTAAATACAGCTGCAATTGAAAACAGAAAAGCTCAATTTCTTTCTACATGGCGAAAATTTGAAAAACTGGTCCGTGTACTCCCGTCAATCGTCAACTTGTAAATTTGATTCCTATCTGCAAATCTAACTTGAAATATTCGTTGGTTTCAACACGTAATTGTTGTTTCACTACCATCCTTATTACGGATTATTTTTTTATTCATCGACGGTGATAAATTGTTTGAAAAGAAGATTGTTGATTCGTGTTCAATAAACATAAACTACGTTTTAAATACAAGTGAAGACGTTGTTTGACCACAATTTTTACAGATTTAAGAGATTATTTATACATTTCTCATCGAAGTCGTACAAATGCATATGTTGAGCTATGCGATAATTTTTCTGTTATTTATTGTAACGCTGCATCAATATTCACGTTCCTACTTGAATGCACGTTTAAAAACAATGATGTGAAATGATTATTTCCTGGTTATATCTGCAATGCAATAAGAACAATGGAAACGAAAACGATATTCTCAAATAATGAGAAACGTTTTAGAACCTCTCGCGCCTCCATGATTTCTGAAATTTCTAGCACATAGTAAAGGGTAAGCTGGTTTTCATAAAAAATGCAAAAGTACCTGTGACTCGAGCACTTAGACATGTTCTTATCACGTATCTACCGCGAAAACTGTTCTGGCTTTGAACCAGCTGGCACCATTAACCCAAATATATATGCTGTTCATTATGAAGAGAGTTCCTAGTACATAAATTAATCACGAGCTCCCCCGTGCATTCTTCGGGACTATCGACCTCGAAATCCGTTGATTCGATAATTCAGGACTGAATGAAAGATTTAGTTAGCATAGGGAAGTGTTCTCCGTGGTTTATTTTCGCACCAAAATATGTGATTCTACGATAACGTAATATTCCGACGTTGTTTCATAAATTAATGTCGCCGAATGTCTTCATTATTGCGCTTGATTAAGTCTAGTTACTCTTGGATTTTATCATTTCTTTTAACCTATATTTTACAGAAATGTTTACTTTATGCGATACGGTAACGTATTATTGTAAATAAGAGAAACCTTTAGCAGAAATAATTAGCGAAACGTCTAGTTCAATATGAATGCATTTGTTAGTTATATTTGTGAAGTTATTTGCCATGGAATGTACGATGAACATTTTTTCCATTAGTCTTCGTTACACAATTTAGTATATAAAAACGATAAAAACGTTTCTGGCGCAATAAAACATGTTTCTCGTGCAAACAATTCAATCTAAAGAAACTCATCTTTAACCAAGGATCTCTACTAATTGGATTAACCCAAAAGGCTAGGAAGAAAATCTATCGCTTTTTGCATTAACTAATTATAAATTGACCTTAGCATTCAAGCAATTCTTACAAATCGAAAATGAAAAGAAGATTCATACAGAATATGATTCACTATATAAATCAATAAAGATTTAGTACAGCATTCTAACCAAACAACCGAAAAAATTATCCGAATACCTACGTCCTCCACTTAAACACTAATTCTACCAAACCAGTCAAAGTGAATGTTTCCCGATTTTTCCTTTTACGATTCCTGATATTATAAAAATGTCTCTGTAGGAAATGTTTAGGTCAATCTCGTACTAGGTAAACTCGTACGAAGATTAAATAAATCCAATCTTGTTATCGTTATAAAACAATATGCATTAGTCACGTTCAGGACTCGGTAGTTCCGGTGTTAATTCGGCTAGCCGTGCTCCGAAGAATGCCGGACCGCAAGGGGTTAAAATGGCGCAGACAAAGCGTCCGGTGTCCGGTGCATAAGTTCACGCGTGTGTTCCGGTAGCAGGCACCAGGTAAGCGTGGAAACGGAAATGGGACGCGTCTGGAAGACGTGTGCTCGGTTGCGCGTGCACAGACGAGAGCTCGCAGCGGAACCTGGCGTGCATGTGGACCGTCGTCGGTGTGCCCACGGCCGTTCTCCAGCGGCTGGCCCTCGGTATGGGATCAATATAAGCGATGACATAGCGAGAGCTCATCTTTAAGCCACGCCCGCGAGCACGCGGGCACCAATGCTGCCGCGATCCGGCGGCCGCGCGACCAATCCACGGCCGGCATTGATTTTTCGCGGACTCTTCTTTTTTTTTGTTCGCGAAAGTGAATTTCTTCACGATGCTGACGGGAGAGCCTGAACGGGAGGAACGGGGATGGCGAACGAAGGACAGGGTACCGGCGGGCCCGGTTGCCGGAAAAGGAAGGGACAACGCTGGGACAGGGACAGCCGATGTTGGACGTAGAAATAGAATGAGGCGCTACGGGGATAGTAGAAACGGTAGAGAGAGGGAGAACCAGGAGTGGAGGAGGAGACGCCCGTGGAAAAGGCGGAGGATGAGGATCGATGAGGACAGGGTGACTCTTCCAGGGGTAAACGAACCTCCATTTCATCTACCCTTCGCGCTGTTATCGGCTGTCCCTTTTTCAATCGGCGGAACCCCTGCTGCTAGGGTATCGCGGTACCCAGCAAGTTCATCTGCATGCGTGGTCGGTCCGCTGCCTGTTGCAAGACACCAGCGCACGCCGATCCCGATGTCCATACTGTTCGCTGCCGCGTTCTTTCTTGCGATTCTATTTTTTCTTTTCCTTTCTGTTTCCTTTTTCTCGCATTGTTTCACGCGTGCGTTTACAAACGGGCGACACACCGGTCGGTCTGCAGCATTAATCTCAAACATCGACGGACAACACCGATTCCTAGAGATATTGGTAGCGTTTAACAGATCGAACGATTGGAGCAATGTTGCTCGGCCTTCAGTTCGTCGGTATGGACGTGTTATCAGTTTTGTGCGATTTTGTAATCGTTTGGATGATTTTGCATGGAGGTCGTTTTTAACGTTTTTAGCGAATCGTTTTCAGTTGTATGTTTGATTGCTTTAGGGAGAGACTGTGCTGTCATTTATAAAGCCGTATTTAGCTAATCCCTCAACCGAAGATTGCTGTTAGGTGCAATTTAATGATGAATAACGTTTCTACGTGATAAGAGAAGTTTTGTGCTGACTGATACTATTGCATATGTTTTACTGTTTCGCAAAAAGATCTTGCAAGTAAAATTAATAACTTGAATAGATAGAGTTGTGAGATTCAATTGAAACTTAGAGTATTTACAAGTACTTTACATTTCCATAATATGTGACCAAAAAACTAATTGATAGCATTTAATTTTTTGCTTTACTATCTGCACATTAATATTAGTTTGAAATTGTTTTTATTTGAAATTGCTGTACATTTTCATAGTAAGTATAACTGTTCGTCTACTTTTATATAAATAAAAATGTAATGAAAACAATCAGAATGACTTTACTTTTGAAAAATTCCATAAAAAGTAATAAATAGCCAGATAAATTGTGTACAGAAGACTGTTTAATAAAAAAGGAAGACTACCCCTAAGGCAATAAATTATACACCTGTTAGTAAATTTTGTAATAAATATTTGGTTGCAATAGTAGATTCCAACTGGTAATTGTGTTTGGAATGAAGCACTCGGGCCGCCATCTCTTGGTAAAACAGAGAACTCCTTATTTTATAGAATACTTATTGTCAATAATTGTAACTGTAACATTTTAGTATAGTAGATAAATATTATAAATTTAAAATGCATTGCGTGAATCATATTTTGATTTATGATTATAAGACGTATAAGACGATTTCCATATGTATGTACATGCTTTGAGAATGTAATAGCATGAGGTTTACAAACATTATACACTGGGTTACATTTTATATAATTAATACGAGAATGTAACATTTGAAAGAAACAAAATTAATTAAACGCAAATTTTCTCAAACTAAGATTAGTATGTGAAATTGTCGCTAGGTGGCAAATATTCTCGCTAGTGAAACATTATAGTCGAGGCTACATGTACGCAGCGCGAAGCTAATTTTATCACTCTGGTTTCCCTTCAGAACACGTATAAATCTTTCGCCTTTTACTAAAGATTTCCGTGGAGGGGAACAATTGAGGAGTCTGTAAATAATTTTTTGTTGTGCCCAACGAAAGTTGGGTCATTTATTATATACAAACAAAATTTGTTTAACATCTAGGTTTTAATTATTATTGTTAACTATTGAATTTTGTAGTATTGACAACTAAACTGCAAATTTCTAAGTGATAATCTATTATATATTTCTTTTTCAACCCCCTTATTCTTATTTCTTAAGAAACTAGTAGTTTTATTGAAGTAATTTGTAATTTTTGTAACAAATATCAAGAATAGAGATATGTTGTTACTCAAAATAAGATCACAATTTTAAGATATATTGTTGGTAGTAACAAAAGTGTTGTTTAGTAATATAATGGAATAATCTGCATAATGCAGTTTTAATAAAGTACGTTAGAGAGATTATATATACATTACATATTTACTGTTAAAATTATTAAAATTACTTTGTTAATTATCGTTTACTGAATCTTATAAAATACATTAATTGGAATATTTTAACGTATTACTTCCAACATAAAAGGTGACTTTAAACTTTAAACTTTAAACTTATAAATAAACTCAAAACACTACAGCAATAAATGGTATCTACGATGACGTTCACATTCTAAATAAAAATAGAAGTCAAGAGCTTGTATTATCAACGTGCACGCATATCATACATTCTCATCCACTTCTTATATGCAGTTATATATGCATAGACCTATATATCCCACAAACATTGTTTATCTTATAATTTCTACTACACATGTGTGTACGTAAATAAACCTCTATCAATATAATTCGGTCACCTTCCACCAGGTGGATTTCGCTCTCGCAACTAGGAGTACGTAAACTCTGGTATAAGAGCAGTTGTTAGAAGCGAATTGTTATACTCTGGGCTCCTGTTCCTACCAAAAGAATCTCCCATTTGTGGGTAGATTCGGTAAGGAAAGATTTGGATCTCATAGTAAGGTAGAAACAAAAATATTGCAAGTCTTTTTAAAATTTTACTGTACTATATTGTGATACAAAGATTGTTTTCCCCCTAAAATTACTACTTTTTATTGTCAGGGTTAGTTATGAGGAAAGTATTTGGTGAGATGATGGAATTTATAATGTTGGTGTGCATAATACAGTTTTAATGATGCCTACGTTAAAGAAATTATATATATACAAAAATATATTTATTGTTTACTATTAATAAATGCTATCTATGATAATATTCGCATTGTAAATGAAACTAATACTCTATCAATATAATTCGGTCAACCTGCGCTCGGTGGATTTCGCTCTCACAAGTAGAAATACCATTACTCTGATATAAGTATAATCGTTTGAAGCAGGTCCTTATAATCTTGGCTACTTTTCCTTCCAAAAGGATCTCCCGTTTGTGGGTAGATTCGGTAAGGAGAGTGGTTTAACTTTGCTGGCATAACCCTGCAATGTTAACAATTTTTGTAGATCCAGTGTAGGAGTGAGTCTCATAGTAAAATAGAAGCAAAAATATTGCAGGTCATCCTAAAATTCTCTCCAAGTTTACTATGTTCCATTGTCAGTGTTAGTCGTAATAAAAGTGTTTGGTAACATGATGGAATCAATAATGTTGGTGAGAGCACAGTGCAGTTTTAATACCGTTAGAGAGATTATATATGCATGATATTTTTACTTTTATAATCATTATGTTTTCTCATTTCATTATTTACTAACTCCCTTAGTTATTTACAGTATTATTACTTATAAACATATTCCTCTGCTACTTTATTTATCTTGACATACCGAATCATGTAGAATACCTTAAATGGCACATTTCAATGTATCACTTCCAACGTAAACGGTGTCTGTTTAACTCCATGAATAAACACAAATCAATAAATGCTATCCACAGTGATATTCACGTTGTAAATAAAAGTAGAAATACAAATCTTTCTATTATCAGTGGTCACGTGTTTCATACATTCTCACCCACTTCCTATATACATTTGCGTCTGTTTAGATATACATATCCGACAAATACTTTTTATCCTTTAATTTCTACTGCATGTGTGTGTATATAAACCAACACTCTATATAACTACTTCAATATAATTCGATCACCCTCCACCAGGTGGATTCCACTCCCGCAACTAGGAATACGTTTACTCTGGTATAATTGTAGTTGTTTGAAGCGAATCCTTATATCTTAGCTCCTCTTCTTTCCATAACGATCTCCCGTCTGTGGGTGTCTCGGTAAGGAAAGGAGAGGAGTGTTGATGAGTCTGCAGACCTAAACCTGACCTACAATATGAACAATTTTTGCAGACCCAATGTAGAATTGGGTCCCATAATAAAATTGAAACAGAAGTATTGTAGGTATTTCTAAAATTTTGTTATGTTGTTATGGTACAAAGATTGTTCTCTACAAATTTACTTTATTTCATTGTCAGTATGCTTAAAATACTTTCCGTATCAAGTGTCTAAGTCCGAACGAATGTATACAAGATAGAACTAGCTTGTTTATAATTTATTATGTACATTCTAGATAAGATTTATTTATAATTCATAAATACTTGGAATTTCTTGGATAAAATATTTCTGCATAAATCTCGTTTTTATTTACAGATTCATTGAAAGGAGAAATGTAACTAGAAAAATTATCTTGTTACTTTGATAGTAACTTCTCAAATTATTTATAATAAAAATAATCATTAAAACAATGTAAACTTTTTGAACTAGTTTATAAATTCTATATATATATATATTTTATATATTCACATGTAGTTTTACTTGGGGGAGGGGGAGGAGATGCAATAAAAAAATAATTAATCCCTTCGCTGTTAGAACGTTTGGAAACGACAACGCAGGTGTAGGCTCCGGAGGGATTCGAACCCTCGATCTCCTGTTTACTAGACAGGCGCTTTAACCAACTAAGCCACGGCGCCGTTGAATTCAGCGTTTCTTCTATTGCAAGACTAGCTACACCGAGACTTTCATACAAAAATTTATATGTACGTAGATAGTTAATACAATTAGATTGTTTATAATGCATAAACCATCTTCAGAAGTTTTGTTACATTAAATCTTTCAATATCTCATTGTCAAAATCGATATAGCAGCTTCGTAAATTTCTCGAGAAATACCCCGAACCCATTTTTTGGTTTCTCATTTGTAATTCATTTTAAATACATGTAGTGGACTTTATCTTTTTATAAAAAATAATTTTTCGCTTCTCTTTTGTAAAGGTACGTACAATTTACAATAAAATGACAGGAATTTGGGAACTCGTTAAATCATTGCAATGTTTTATTTATTCCGTATAATTATTTCTATTTTGCAAAATATAATTGAAAAAATCAGAATAATATTCAAAAATTAAAATAAAAACTCATCATCTAATTTTGGAGGCGCCGGGTATCGATCCCGGTACCTCTCGCATGCTAAGCGAGCGCTCTACCATCTGAGCTACGCCCCCGATTGGAAACAGATTTTTAATTTTCTTAATATAAGGATAACAACTTCGTTGCAGACAAATATTGATGCATAATGAATTAAAGAAGTGACAATTTAATTAAAGTGCATATTTTATCTTTTACATAATAGAATTAAAAGGTCTAGAATTCAACAAATTAAATACGTATGTCAAAATGTCTATCAGACTAGCAGATTCTTTGAGAATACTATCCTTATTCTTCAAAAAACGGTACGTTCTTGGATCGTTTGCAGATTTCCAAGGTTCTAAATACGTGTCAACGAATGCATTAGATATCTGCAGAACTTCAAGCTGCAGATGTCATCTGGGGTTTATCCGTCTACAAACTACGCCTTGAGAAGTCACTCATGCTCCGACCTTACCATGAATTACCGAAAGCATAATCTCAGTGGAAAACCAGGCTATCTGCCTTCGATTTCCTATGCAAATAAATCTGTGGCAACATGTATTAGAAAATTAAACGTATGAACAGTTTATGCGTAATAGATAAGCTTATAACATCCTTGAGGTACAGTAAGGTCACACATACACACACACATTTCTTGCACAGTACATTTGGTTCCATTCGGAATTTCTGGAGACAATAGTAATATCAAGAAATAGAATGACAGGTCCAATTCGTGGTAGTATGGCACTTAAACAAAGTTGACCGTGACAATCACCACATCCAGGGCCATTTCTTACTACTTCTGATTGCTGAGATTACGTCAGTAGTCCCGTGACATTCCTCATGTAGTTAACAACACGTAAAAAACGACTGTGTTGAATGCATTATTCATTCCGTTATTTTTTAAGTTACCAACATAGCAGTTTCTTTGCATATATTACTTACAATGTAATTGGTACTTCATGGATATATCATCATCCGTTGAATGGGTGATCACGTTCCGTTTGAGAATCGATTAGTAGCAATAGATTGCTCACGTAAATATTATGAATAACTGTTTTCATTTTATTCTGGGATCCAGTACTTCATTGGATCGCTATAAAAATAGTATAATATTAGTATAATATTAGTTACGTATTATGACAAGCTTTGAAGGGTAATTAGATACCTTTTTGTATTCCTCTTATAATATGTGTGCTACGACTAACGAAAATGGAATCCATCTAGTCACTAGATTCTAGTGGAAAGTGATTTACTTTCTTTCTTTTTCTTTTCTAGAAAACTGAAAATTTGAGCTCATGTTTACTCGCTTGTTCATATTTAACTTGTAAATATAGTATTAACGATGACATTGGTTCATAACTGTAATGACAAAAGTCATTAAATGATCATTATGGCGCTATTTTCTGATCTCACTTATCTTTCACCACCTGTTAGTTCAGATCTTACCAAGTTAATGACCTAATACATTACATTGTTTAGCAACTTCAGCTGACAGATAAGATAATAATTCATCATCAGAATAATGCAATATTACAAGTGTTTCATCTATTGAGTAGTATAATATTTTTAAATGTGTCTCATCTATAAAAATGGAGCTCTGATTGATAATCAGAGATTATTAGAAACGATTGCAAATGACGTTAAAAAATTTAAAAAATTGGGCTCGTCCGGGATTTGAACCCGGGACCTCTCGCACCCTAAGCGAGAATCATACCCCTAGACCAACGAGCCTCATTGAGAAATGATACTTTCACATTGAAGGTGCTCGTGGGAAACCGATCGATGATTCCTGGAAGTCAGGTGAACTACTGTCTGAAAGGCATTCAACTTACTGCTACAAAAATAACAAAATATATTCATCATAAATGTGTGCTTATCAGTTCAATTAAAAGTCAAACCGACAATATAACATTTTAACGAGATACTCAATTGTTGCACAATAATATAAACATTTCCTATGGTCTTCGGTTGTATAAGCTATTTGAATCACGCAAATGTACATTGTGGTAAGGAATGTATTCGAATCGAATTGTTCATGAATATTTTCAATAACATATTAATAATTGATTACATTTACTTGGACAGATGCATGGTAATGGTGAAAGTGAAAAAAGTTTGTAAGTTGGCTCGTTGGTCTAGGGGTATGATTCTCGCTTCGGGTGCGAGAGGTCCCGGGTTCAAATCCCGGACGAGCCCAAGTTGCTTACTTTTTATTTTCATTTTTTCTTAATTGACTGCATACCTGGAGAACGTTATCTGGCATTGATAAGACTTGTACAATTCATCAATTATAATTGCATCATCGATTTACAATAGATCGGCTGACAGTGATGAGCCATATTTGCAAAGCGTAAATAGAAATTTAAACACTGCAAATATGGTCTGAAAAATTAGATGTGATAATTATATCATGACTTAATTTCATTGTATTGAAAAATTTTTAAAATTGGATTTGTTCTTCACGCGGTCCCAATATTCCTAACAACACTATTATCAAAAGTAAGAGCCCCCGTGTAATATTAGTTTATTCATTGAATTTTATACTTACATTTGTTAAGTTTCTTTATTAAATTTATTTTTACTATATTTTACTACTATTGTACTACTACTTCAATTGTTAAACTCCAATGTTCTTAAATACAATTTAATTAAAACAGAAATTGCAATTTCCTTATTTTCTAAAAATACTTAATAAAGAAAATTGATTACAACAATTTTTGTTAAAATGCCCATATTCAGCGATTTCAGTGTTCGGTGTTGCGTTAGTGTTTCACTTTCAATATCGAAAACTGCAAAATCTTCCCGAATCAATTAGTTACACTGTCGTTCAGTTCTAGGCGGACATTGCTCTTTTTTTTAAATGAAATAAACAGGAAGCGATCAAGTTAACGGAATACGAATTGCAAGTACCAATCATTTCTACGACGTCGCCACGATCGATCAAGGTTGCTTCAGCCAACAATGAAAATCGGAGAATAAAGAAGCATGTACAGAAGCGTCAGCCATTTTACATTCGATAAATGAAAAACAGCTTCTGACTGCCGAGGATATATAATGGGGATGGTTGTGCTGCTATTCGCAGTGGAACTCGATCTCTTCACTGATAGAAGGTGCACGATCAAAAATTGCAAATCCCTGTGCTTTGGTGAAACAATACGTAAAGGTAGATGATCTAATTTATTATACCTAATGTTTCGTTTCGGGCAGAACTAATCTGATTCTGCAGCAACTGCGTGATTATTTGTTTTGAATTTACTGATGAAACAATTGTTGACTGATTGGCTACTTAGTTAATGTGTATTATTACTTAATATTGATATTAACATTGGGAAATGCATATACTTTACTCTGAATATAGTAATTGGGATTATGGTCGTCGAGTACAAGTTATGTGTACGAGCTACATTTATGGTTCTAGGACATCTGATTAATTCGTTCTTTCGATTTGAAGATATTGAATAAATTATCAGTTGGACAATTGTTTAACTAAAATATTCTAGGAAAATCTCATATCTTCGGTTTTCAAATTACACTGTGCAATATTTCACTTTAGTTTCCAAAAATTGGTGTTGTGGATTAACCAAAATTGATTTAATGTATATTTTATATGATTTTGATCATTACAGGCATATAGAATTAAGCATAAAATATTTTAAAATATAACAGATTAATTTTTTTGTGAAAAAAATATTGAGAAAAGTGATTCTCAGATTTGTATTTCGTATATCAAACTGTAAAAGAATTTCTTATTAGGTGCTAGGACGTAAACCGGATGTTGCACAGTTATGCTTATTTATATAAATGATTTATTATTAACTCCTCACAGTTGTTTGAATAAAGGTGATTGTATAGAAAATAAAAAGCTCGAAAATATATTTCACTAGTCTCTTTTATGTCTTTCCTCATTCGATTACAATTTTCTTTGAAGAAGTGGAGGCCGTTGCGCACGAGTGATTGAATTTTTATACTCTTCCGGGTGTTTAGGTTTAGTTCGAGGACGTTATTTCTGCTATTACATTTTTCTCGTTCATGTTTTGCTTCTGATATGATCAGTTGTGAGTCAATCGTCGATTGCAGAAGTTAACAATCTTACGTTGAAATGAAAACCGTATTTTTTAAATTATTAATAATAATTTTTGGTCAATACTTTGTAATAACTTTGTAATAACTTTGGTCAATACTTTCGTTTATGTTTCTTTTAATAAACTAAGGCTTATCGTAGTTAATAACGTTGTTCCTTTGGCACATTAAATTCCTATAGCTAAAAAAATATTTATTGAGAAATATTAAGATGGCTAAAATTGAAATCGTTTGGATATGTTTAATTTGATATTATAACGATGTTATTAAACTATGTATTTCAATTCGTATAATTATTCTAATAAAATATTAGTATAAAATATTCAAAATTTTTCGAAATTAACAAAGGTTTAAATTATTATACAGTTTCTGGTTCTGCGTGCAACACGTTATGATGCATCATGATCTCAAGGCAAAAAAAGAATGCATTAAATTCATCGAACAGTTTATTCTTGTTCGAACTTGAATAAGCAGAGTATAAAATACTTTCAAATAAGGTATTAATGTTCACCGAATGTTTTTACAAATAATTCTACTGCACAGTAAAATACAAGACCAGTATTATTGTTGTTTGGAAATGATCGATTCGATTAGCTCATAGGGAACGATTCTCGAAATAGGGCCATCTCCGTTTCTTCCTCGTTCACAGTCAGATAAATTTTTTGTATAATTATGGAGAAAGCGGGAGAAAGTTTTCTATGTCTCTCGACATTCAACTTTATCCGGCGCGATTCAAGCGAGCCCACTTCTTCAAAGACCGTTCTCGGCTCGACACGTGCGCCATAATTTTCGAACGATTCCGATCGCGTATCGATCGGTCGATTCCTGTGGAGTTCCATGGTTTGTGAGCCAGCGTTTTCGAAAGAAGTCCCGAAGCTGGTGTTCGATTCACCTGTCAATTTCGCGCGGGTTTCAATTCGCGCGATCGCGTTTGAACTGACTGCGCGTCGTCGATTTCATCGAAACATAAGAAGAGTTCATTAAAATGCTTCGTTGACGTGCAGTGTCTAAAATTTACGATCGATATATCAGCGGGAGGTGTGTTGTGGAATTCGCAATTTGATAACTTGGTTAGACATCTTTTAAAAAATAATAAAAAATAATAAAAATAATAAACTTCGAATTTAATTGACGACCAGCTCATTTGTAAAATAGTGGATTAGTCGGTGGGCTAATTGTGCACGTAAATTATAAAGCACTAATTTTGTCTATTTTATTTTATAGAATTTAATATAATATATATTATGAGTGGCTTCGTGCACGAAATCAGTATACTTTTTATATCAGAAACATTTGTATAGGCGCATTATTAACGTTTCGGTAAATTATGTTAATGGATTCGTGAAATTACATATTGTCATTATTGGTGCACCATTTGTAACTCAAAGGAGCATGTGTTTTCTTTGAAATCATATATTTATGACTCTGTCGCCTATGCAGCGCGTTATTAATTATATTATTCATATCAATATACGTAACAACGAATGTATTGCGTAAAGCAAGTTAACATACGACAAGTAAATAATCATTTCAACAAAGTGCCACAATGATCATTATGTTAATGTTTGCTAGTATTGTACTCAATTTATTCGAAAATGCGTTACAGTAGAGACTTTACAATATTCTGGTATTCAAACGTTCCATTATCCAATTATTGTATTATTTAAATACATTATCACCTAGTAGAGAACTTGAATAAAATTTTTAGATAATAGAATGTTTTATTATCAGGATATTACAAAAATAAACCTTCGGATAAAAGAGTCTCTACTGTATTTATGAAAAACAGATTAGAAGAGGATATGTGTTAAAAATAATTGTAAAAGTACGTGTGGAAGTAATTTTACGTGCAAAATAGTCCTCAAAATGATAGATTTGTATCATTTTCTATTGTAATAATTGCTTCTCTATATTACATAGGGCTAGTAAGTCAAACGATTTGTTTTCTGGAGACAATAATCAATTAGCTATGGACACGAAGGATTTCATTGACTTTGGCAAGGCTGCTATCGATTTTGTGGCAAATTATACCGAGACCATAAGAGATAGGAACGTTCTTCCGGATGTCGAGCCTGGTTATCTCAGTGAGCTGTTGCCGGAGGAGGCACCTGAAAAAGCGGAAACCTGGCAAGAAGTGTTGGAAGATGTACAGAAATACATTATGCCGGGGGTAAGTTAAATGTGCCATATCGACTCTAGGAATATCGAGCAATAAAGAAGGCTAATGTTCAATTTTTGAAACGGAAAACTTAAAAATTATGGTACTGTTACCTTAGATGAAATTAGTAAGACACAAAATCCGAGTACATATTACATCTCAAGAAATCGTTTTATTTTTTTATGTAGTTAGGGTAATTTCTGTCACCAAAATATTTACTTATCAATAATAATAATAATTTTATCTCAACCCAAACTTTCACATTAAAGTTTCCGGTGATAAATACAACTAAAACGAAACTAATCTTCAGTAAAGCTACGTTATTATATTATCTTATTTTTTTGTATCATTTCACTATGAATATACTTAATATTGTTTTTACACCATCAGGTATCTTTTAGCAGTTATTTTTAGTGGATGTATGTTAACATTTCAAGCAATTGTTCTATTTTGTTATGTGCTATTAGGTAATTTTTATTAGTATAGTATTTCGTTATCAATGCAATTTATAATTGACGTTGTATTTTTATCATCAGGTACTACGTAATTATTATCATTACTCACTGCATATTAACACTTTAAGTAAACATTTTCTTTTCTTTTGCGTAGTTGGATATTTTTGTTCCGCGAACAAAAATCTGTTTTCTTACTAATATAATTTATATCTAACATTGTTTTCGTACCTTTAGGTGACTCACTGGAACTCGCCTCATTTCCATGCGTTTTACCCAACTGCAAACTCTTATCCTGCTCTTGTCGGAGACATCGTGTGCAGCGGAATCAGTTGCATCGGATTTTCATGGCTCGCCTCGCCTGCATGCAC
>CM052158.1:4342291-4354998 GCA_028455555.1 Augochlorella aurata | reverse complement strand
TACATTCCCTTAATTAATAGACTTTTTCACACTTGTACATTATGAAAATGCGTGAAATCTGTAGACTACTTTCTTTTCGCTAAGAGTTTCTTTATTCGAAACGGTAGAACATAGTACGAAGTGCTTTTCAGAAATTCTTTCTATTTTTGTATAATTGAAAACTTAAAAACTACAGATTCTACGCTTACAATTAGTTTTAATAAATAATTCGTACTTTAAGATTTTACTTCGGAAAGAACGAAATTGTGTGTAATGTGACGTAAGTATTGTACACTGTAATATCATAAGGAAATCATTTTGCAGAGTGATGTTGAAAATAAATTCTAACTGTATACTATCACAGCATTGCAATTACTGCAATTTTAAAGGATTCACGAACGTTTATGTTTTCCTTGTACATAAGTATCCGTGAAATATGATAATATAAAAATATGAAAAGTAGTCTAAAAAAGTCTGGTTTTGAAAATTGTATTTTAACGACCACGATATAAGAAGTTACCATAGTAGGCTATGGCACGTCATCGGAACATCAATCGAACGTCATTTTGGTAATGGTCGTTTGTTTGCGCGTGTAAAATGGTCACCTCGTAGCAACGTTTGCCGCTAAGGAACCTAATAATATCAAAACTCCAAGATTAGGCATCGTCATCTTGATGAACAAATTTACCAGTTTAAGTCAAATGAAATGCTACTTTCGAAGCAGAAGCTTACGCTTCAGAAGTTCCAAAGAATTTTAGTAAGGTAGATCACGAGCATTGCAATTATGTGTGACGTTTAGGTGTCCAAATACGTAACCTCGCTTTGCTACTTTCTTATCAATGTAAGATGTAGGTCACTCGCGTAACGAACGTCTATCTTATTTCGAGAACACTCTACTGGTGTATCTTGCCTCGAGTTGAAGTTTGGCGAAGCTTTTCACGTAACTAAATCCACTACTGTCTCTGTCATGGTTAAAGGGAACACCACGTTCTTTCCCCCGTTAGCTCACAGCACCGAGCACTTTCAGATAACGAAAGCGAATCTTTGCGATTTGAGAAGATTCAAAATTGTGAGTTTTCCATTGGCAAATCCCACAAAATTTCACCCGAAATATTGAATGCTCGCGATCGACGGATAATTAAATATTCTTCATTTTTATTTCGAGTAGAATATTCCTAGATTTAGATTTCCGAGATTGTTAGATTCCTGTTTAACGAATTGGAATAATAACAACGGAGCTACCTCAATAGTAAAAAGTAACTCGGCAAATATTCAAATGAGAAACCTCCGATTCCAAATCCCTTCATGGACAGAATACTTTCAAACGAAATGAAGCTCGTGCGATTTACATCGAACAGATTTTTCTCGGCAAAAAAATGTGGAGGCGGAGGAAAAGAACACGAAATCCCGGCGTGTACAAAGTTGGCTAAGTTCGAGTCCTGTCAGCTGGATCCTTGCATGCTAGATCCATGCAAGCCGGAACCCACGGTGGTGATCATCGGCGCAGGGATGGCTGGACTCTCAGCGGCGCATCGATTGTCACAATGCGGTCTTCAGAATTTTACGATCTTGGAAGCAACTGATAGGTATGCTTTATGCTAGTCAGACATAGCAAATGTTACGTACAGTTCTTGTTCACTCGAGCCCTAAACCAATGTATTAAAGTTCGCACGTTTACTATTATAATCAGACTGCGGATTTGACACATATATGGAAGAAATGACTAAAATAAATGTAACACAGTAAAATTGTTTAAATAATTTAAAGATACTTTGCACTATGATTTCCCTCATAGCTTCATCGATTAACTTTGTCTTTTATAATTTCCCTGATAGAATGAAACAATTCTTTTTGTATGCTTCAATTTACCTTCATTCCTCATCTTGATAAATATTGTTTCTATTTGGAATAAAATTCATAACTAGTCAAGGGTCTAATTTGTTAAAGTGCAAGGGGTTAGAATACTTTAGAAAGGGAATAAATACCTAAGCAGCTCTTGTATGTTGCAATCAGTTCAGACAATTTTTATCGTATATAAAAATCCGCTGATCATGATAATAAAGTTCATAAAAAATTGCAATCGTGAAAGAGAAAAGATTAGAAATAATCTAGAGCTGCCATGGAGTTGCAGTATTAAATGAACTCCAAGGTGACGATGTACGATTTTTGCAGACCAGGAGGTCGAATTCATTCGTGCTGGTTAGGCGACGTGGTGGCGGAAATGGGAGCCACATGGATCGAGGGTGGCTGTGTAGCGAATCCAGTATTCACCCTGGCCGCTCAAGAAGGTCTTCTGAAGCCACCTATCTTCAGGCCTGATCCGAGTCGCGGGCTTTTTTGCACGAGCGACGGCAGGGCAATCGACCTTCCAGTCAGCATCACGGCCTATCACACCTTCCGGCAAATCGAGCAACAGGCGGCAACCCTTTTCTCTCTAGGCTGTGGCCGCACCCACGGTACGTTGCTGAACTTCATGGGCGTCAGAATACAACAGGAGCTCCACAATTTCCCGGAGGAGCAACGGTACAGTTGCCCAGGTCAACTGCAAACTTTATCAGCAGTGATGTGAACGTAGTTCTGGAGCTCGGTTTAAGTTTCTGGTCTCTGACGCGACTCGATTTGGGTGCCGTCAATATTCATTGCGCCTAATTCTCAGGCTTCGACGTGTGGCATAGACTTAGAAAATAAAACGTAAATAATGTCCTTGAAATATTTCATTGGTGAAGACGAAGGGGCTCTGAATCTCTTAATTTGCGTGCAATGCAGAGTTGGGCGTATTTTATTCAAATAACGAATAGAATTTCTAATAAATTCTAGTGATAAAATTTTATTTTAATAATATTCTCGATAAATTTTACGAATGCAATATTAATCGAATAATATGTCGAATAAATTCTACGAATACAATTTTATTCGAATAATATTTCGAATAAATTCTACGATGAATTTATTGGAAATGTTATTCGAATAAAATTTTATTGTAATAACGCCCAACACTGGTGTAATGTTTCGAAGATGATAATATGAGTATTGGACCACTCTAAATGCACTTTTATGCACATTGATTGTATATGTTGTTTTATTACTAACGAGTAGACAGTGGATTTAGACATTTATGGCAAAAATGGAAATACAGAGTTGCGAAGACACAAGAAATTCAGAATGTCGTCGCACTTGTTTCAATTTATTAAAACTGCTAGAACAAGAGTATTTTTGCAAGCTCCGTTATCAAGCTTCTGTCGCGACCGTCGTATTTCGAGATTTTACGAAAGCTGTCGAATCAAGCGCAAATGAAATGTTTAGTGACGCATTTAAATTCAAGAATAGGTAACATTTTATCATATATACATTATGAATGACGCTTTCTTACATCCGAGGTAATTAATTTCTAGATAGTGAAAGCTGATGGTTTAGGTCTCACCTAATTCTCCTTAAGATACTCTACTTATCTGGAGTGAAATTACCTATTAATGATTCATCGTGATTCTGGGTTCGCCTGTCACGGGCTGAAGCAGATTCCAAAACTGAAATCTATACACGGTGTTCCCGAAATCACGGAACAATCTAAGACGAGCACTTTTCCAATTGATATACGATAAAGAAATTCAACGATCGTTAGAAATGAAGAAGAAATGAGTAATGAATAAGTAACGTTGCAATTACGTTTTCAATTGCAACAATTTTGCTATTCTAGTCAGGACACGTTACATCACTGCGTTTTTAATGAAACGATACCGCGGACGTTTTCTTGCGATACCGTTGATGTTCTTGTACATCCAGATACGATGCAGCCAGGGTGATGTATGGTATGACGAATTGCGTGAGATGCCGTTGCGGCGATGATCTGTCTCTCGTGTCTGCTGATCAATTTGGAAGCTACATCGAGATCCCCGGTGGCAACGTCAGAGTGCCTCTTGGATACGTCGGGGTTCTAGCTCCTCTGCTGAGAGACTTACCCAGTTGTTCCCTCAAGTTAGTTGATGTTAATAACAAATATTGACTGTGCATCGCGTGGTCAGGTGAATCGTAAACCATTCCGAAAACTGACCAAACATTTGAAGCCTTTATCATGAAACGTCACACAATTTTCAACGTTCATGCTGTTTATAATAAATCGTGTACTTTTAGCATAATTGTCTTTTTAGGTACAACTAATTTTTTTATTGCAAACAAGAAAAACGTTTAGTATTCGTTGATATTCTTTTTCTTGTGTGCCTTCTTTAAATTCAATTGAATCGCGCGAAAATCGCCCCTAATTGTGTAGGTATACAACAAAGCATTGCGAGTTTGTTGCATTACCTCAGATTGACAGTTTTTTTTTATTGTTATGAACTGTTTTTTATAGTATACAGTTCTTTTCGTTATTTCATCCATTTGTAACTTTTGCAAAAATTTTGTAACCATTGTCCAAGATACTAGTTCCCCTAACATCTGACAAGAATTTAGATCCCTTGGTGCAATTATAAAGAAGTTATTTCGTTTTATAAGGTGTCCGTATATATATTTGTTCACGATTGTATATCATAATGTAATAATTAGATTTTGGATATTTATGTAAAATGAAAATTGTCATTCGTTCTTTTTATTAATAATTTAGACGAGTTGACCGGAATATAACAGTGCTTGTAAATTCTTTAAATACCTGTATCGTTTTGCATTTAAACAACTCAATTTTCTCGTAAATGCATAAAGCCGCAGTCTACTAATAATCGATAAACGAGTACCAGTTTCGGTACTAAAACTGTATTAAATCGAAAATACATTTCCAAATCGTCTATTTAAACTTCCGATTTCAAGATCGCTTAAATGGTACAGCCGTCGAACCTCGTTCCATTCACGGCACCATTAACTGCACCATTAACGTTCGATACCTATGTAGAAATTAATGGAGATACCGTCGATCATTCACAAGTATCGCATCATTTCCAAGAATAACCTCTTATTCCCGCACCAGGTACTGCAAACCGGTGAGTTGCATAAGATGGGGTGCAATTAGCGATTCTTGTCCCCGTGCAGTGGTGAAGTGCTGCGACGGCGAAGAATTCCCGGCCGATTACATTATCGTCACCGTGTCCCTCGGCGTTCTAAAGAATCAACACGACAAGCTCTTCTGCCCGGCGCTGCCAGCGGAGAAAGTCGAAGCCATATGCAAATTGGGATACGGATTTGTCAACAAAATATTCATGGAATATGCCAGGCCGTTCTGGGTCTGGAAGGAAGGTGGCATCAAACTGGCTTGGTCGGCTGACGAGCTTGCCGACAGATGCGACTGGGTGAAAGGTTCGACCACTTTCTTTTCTACCAAAGCAACTTCGAAGCTGATCAACTCTGTAAATCGACAGGATTTTTCCTTTTAACTCGACAGGACTTTTCATTATGATTTCTACCTCGTCAACTCTTGTCACGTGAACTACAACTTCATTTGAGTAGTTCGTCAATTCTTCGCAAAAATTTTCGTGTGTTAGATATTTCATCTGGAGACAATTTCATTGTTCTTGGTAGTGCTCTGAGTTAAACAATTTTCAAGAGAAATTAATTAATGGAAAATTGTACGGTGTCCCAGATCAGCTGTTTCCTGTTGACACAATACATTTGCATCACTTTACAAAAATTGATATAACTTATAAAATATCAGACAGTTAACCCTTATTAGACGTAGTCTGAATATCAGACGTCCGATAAACAAATTAAATTAAATTATAAGATATGTTGCCTTCATTCAAAATAGATTTTACTTGAATTTGTTTACACGAATAAATTTTAGGGCGGGGTATTTTTATTTTAAATTGTATTTCATGAACAATTTATTAATTTAGTCATCCGGAATTTCACGAGCAGTTAAGAAAAAGACTATTTTCAGTAATTCGGACGGTAATGTGTTAATAGACTAGATTTTACGCATTTATAAGAAAAATTAATACATTTTGAAGGAAGAAAATCTGACGAATATCGATGTACTATTTCCAACTTATTAAAATTATTGCAGAAAGAACGAAATGTATAGTCCATATAATCTGCAATCATCGCAGGCAATTTTTATTTTGGATAAAGAGCAGCAGACTACCTGCTAACGTTAAACCTACAAAGTCTTAAAAGTAACTAACGAGTATTGCTTCATAACGATAAAAAGTCAGTATTTATTCAGATCTTCCGCCGGTTTTTTACAATTTCTGCTAAAATCAAGAATCTGACTGAATCATTTCTTGTAAAAGAGTCTTTACAGTTTCAGCAATTTTGAAACATAAACTGTGAAATCTATCGATTTGATCACTTTGATAGATTTACTGTTAATAATTTCAGTAAATTGTAGGTCACTTTCTAATTTTTTTCTATTTGAAATTGTAGCTATTTAGTTTTGGCATGAATGCATCAAATTCACAATTACACTTGTATTCTCGACTGGCTGAGTCGATTTAGTGTTAAAATGAAAGGGTCGAATCTGGAAGATAATGATACGTGTACTTAGAATATTGGAATGAAGTTGATTTGATTTGAACTGATTCGATATGATCGGTGGGATCTCTTTCATTTTTGAATTTTGAATGATTCTTCGCGCTTTCTAGGTGTTTCTAACATCGAGGAGATAACGACTTCTCAGCACGTCCTGTGCGCGTGGATCTGTGGTCGCGAGGCTGCCGATATGGAACTGTGCTCGGACGAAGAAGTCGTCGAGTCGGTGACAAGAGTTCTTCGACAATTCACCGGCGATCCTACGCTGCCATATCCAGCTAATCTTCTTAGAAGCAAATGGTGCATGGATCAATACTTTGCCGGTGCATACAGCTACATGGGTCTAGAAAGCACTGTCGGCCATCAATGTGATCTAGCTTGTCCTTTACCAGGTACTATAGTCACATGACCCAACACATACAAAATTAGAATAAAACCTAGCAAAACATTTCTCGATCTTCTCTCATATCGCAAGAGACACGAATAAAATTGGCCTTACATTTACAGTCTATAATACTGTAGAATTATTTTGGGATGTTTTACAAAATATTTTCAATATCTCACGAAAGAAATATTTTTTATTGATATTATCAGCTGAATAATAACACGTAATTTCTTACCTGAATTTCTATATGTAGTTGAACCTTTTCGCAATGTTTAATTTGTGGTATTTATGACAAATTTGATTTACCATAATTTTTATATAATTTATGATAATGTCATTATAAGTATGATATACATAATATAAATATGATCAATAATGTGAAAAAGTAGATAATGTTCCTACTATACTTTTTTATTTGAGTCAGCACCGAAACGGTGAAGAAAAAATTAATCAATTACAGTCAATATTTTCATTTTGAAACTCTTTTGTGTTTTAGTAATAACAGCCCTGGGGTAGTTTTTGATAAATATCCTTCGAAGATTATGTAGTCTAACATTAAATTACGAACATGTAGACACGTATAAATAATGACTCGAATAAAAATGTTCTCGAACGATAAAAATTGCAAGGGACAATGGAAGCAACGATCTCCAAAAAGCATTCTTCTGTTCTTCAGGTACATGCGAGCCAATACCGCCGATTCTTTTGTTCGCTGGCGAAGCCACGATTCCAGGACACTATAGCACAGTTCACGGTGCACGTTTAAGTGGTATACGCGAAGCGGAGAGGATCATTCAATTAACGAAACGATTCGGAGGTCCGCCGAAGAAGGAGTCCTCATAAAAGCTGAGTCAATGAACAATTAAAAGGCTGGAACTGTGCGCGTAAACTTGCCCGTTAAGTCTTTCGTCCAAGAGTACATGTCAACCGTCCACGAATAATTCACTGTCGACGTAAACTGCATTATCATACGACCATGAAATTAAACCATCTTCAGGCGCACCATCTAAAGTATGAACCGACGATTATCAGAAATTTTCGAACATGTACTTTTAATTTTTGTTCGACTTCGAAACTGTACACGATTTTGATACACCGTTATTGTCGCATGTTGTCAACGGTTTTAATAAAAGTCACTTTATTTCACACTTCGAAGATTGATTATTCATTTTGATAGAACGTTACGATTGGAATAATCAATTAAATCAGCTATACATAAGAATACGTAACAACTGGATTTCTGAATTTATAAGCAAGTTTGATTAATAATTTTCGGATATGTATTTAAAGACCTGAAATCAAGTTAACTAACATGATTTCTTTGTGGATAAATAGTATATCAAGGAAATCAACTGAAAAACGAATATTTAAATATTTGGTTATCGATGATTTCCTTTTAATTAAACCTATTTGAGAAATCATTTCTAACAGAAGCCAGCTAAGAATATTTATTTAATTAATTTGAATAATGATAAAAGTAATTATTTACTCGTGTTTAAGTGTGCAGCAGCAGTTTCGCTGGATTTAAATAATCAGTAATCATAATAATCATCATAATAATCAGAAAATGATAGTTCACAGCAAGCATCGAAGTAAATATAATTTATTCGACACGATCCACGTTGACATAACGACGGAGACACTTTCCAAAACATTTTTAACAGTTACGTAGCATACAGTTCACATACAATATTTTCTGTAATTTTGTAATTGCTCTAAAACGAAACGAAACGATCAAATCAACTTCCGCACATCAATTATAACAGGTACATACAGGTTACATTTTCATTTATTACTTTCCGTTGGTCCCGTTTAACAGCAATTCGTGTTATTTCATCGAGGAAACGTTCTTATTTTATACTATTCAAAATAAGTAACGCGCTGTTCCTTTCCCATCGCGTTTCCAATGTCTACGAAAATAAACCGGCGATATTCTATGCTGGAAAGAAAGTCGTTTCAAATTGCTCCGATTGTTTTAAATATAACGGTGCGTGATCGTAACCAGTGCATACGAAGCGATTTACAATTGTCTGTTACGTTGAAGCATTTTTAAGAACGTTTACTCGTTCGACAGACCAAACCGCGCAAAGTAATTCTAGATCTATTTATTGTCCCAGTTGCAGCACTACTTTACATCGAATAGTCCGTAAATGTAATCGAAGCAGTACGATTCATTTGAACGAGCAAAAATCAGTATGTTCGTTGACATCGTCTACGTTCGTCGCGTTTTATTGCCATTATGCACTTGTCCCCGCTTAATAAGCAGTCCGTGTATCTTAACTATTTATACGAAAGTTGAACACAGTAAGATACAAACAATTTTCTGTCATTTCTCTTTTCGCTTTGCTCATGCAAAAAATTTATATTACATAGACAATTAATCTATAACACCGTATTTCTTAGTAAATTATCATGTTTCTAAATTAGTACTCTTGTCTTCCGAATTATAACATTTTATTAACTTTCAATATATCGTGACCGATAAGATTTTCGAAATCATTGAATAAAATTAACATTGGCTTGGTCTTTTATGGTTTATAGATTTTACACTCGATATACCTTCTAGATGTTTATGTATGTACATATTTCACATTTGTGGATTAAAGAACTTGTTACACAGTCCGCTTTTCTTCTAAACACAATGGATTCCAAAGCAATACATTGAAAATATCGACTTGGAGGATATCAATGTCCGAATGTCTTGAAACTTCAGAAGTTGCGATGCTTACGGGATTAATAAATAATAGTGAGAGATTTTATTAACGTGATCGAAATTAATGGAACTTGTACACATTTAAAATTGAAACGCATGCATGCGTTTTACGTTAACTTACGTGACTGACTTCTACCGTTTCAATTGTAATTCATTTTCTTGGAAAATGACCACAACTTATAAGCTACAAGCTTGTACAGCGTTCTCCATATAAACAAACTAATAATGGGAGAAATAAACATTAACCTATGCACCAACCAATATTTTATACAATATTATACATGTACGACTCGGTTTCAATCATAAATCCACTAGTACTTTACATACTATTCTGATTCACCTATGTATATCCGGGGGACATTGCATATTTAACAAACAGTGGAACACATCTATTATTATATTTCTTCAGATAAAACTAATTACTTAAAAAACTGAACTCAATTTGAAAATGATAATCGGCAATTGTCTGATGAAAGTTAAAATCATTCAATCGCGTGCAAAAGTGTCGCACAGCAGTATTTCTTTGTAATAAAATTTACAACGCGTATTATTAAAAATTTGTTATTTTGATGCTACTGAATCTTTAGTTTCAAACATTCTTTTTGGGAGAATCAATTTTTAGCAAAGTTTATTATTTTATAATATAATTTGGTCAGCTGTGACCAACACTTTAGCACGCTTTTTTACATTAAACGAGTCTAATATAGCAGTTATCGATGGGGGACCGTTTCCATGACGACTTTTCATCTCATTTGATTAAATTTTATAATTTCTCTCATCAGAAAATCGAACTTAGAGATCAATAGTTAAAGAATCTTCTATATTTTGCATGTTCAGCGTAACTTCCAAAAACTGCACAGACCACGAAGCCTAACGCACGATCAGGATCAACAACAACATTTAGAACAACTTGCTTTCTGAATTCTGTTCTACACCTCCGATATCTACATTAATACTACACAGGTTCCAATGCAACACAATGGCTTAACACCATGTACGGTGGCTTGCACTGATATTTGGACAGAAAACAGACAGAATACCTTTTCTCAAATTGTACAAAATTATCTGAATATTTGGGGATGTTAGCGGGACCAGTTTACTGTACTATGACTAAAATATTTTTCTTTAATTCTTCTCTTCCTTGGAATGACAAAAGAATCTCTAGATTTCTCACAGTTTTTAGTCTTTAATCGTTTGAAGTTCGAACAGCTTTTTTTCATTCCCACCAATTGCAATTTTTAAAAAGCAATTTTGCAAACATTGTCTAGTAAAGCAGTCTCTCTAGCATCTCAAAAAAAAAATACAAGTAATTTCGTCCACTTTGAAAATAGTCATTCTGCTTCAAAAGATGTCCGAATATTAATGCGAATCACTGTATCTACTTCGTCTATGTATAGTGTATGCGTTTTAGGTAAGTGCTAAAATTCTTTCGTTCCCGTGTACACAGTTAACATCGAATCATTGAGAAACAGACAATGGGAACATAAAATTTCGTCGCGGAATCGAAAGAATTTTTCGCAGCTACCTTTTGGTTTATAATCGCATGAACGCAAATAACATTATGCAATACAGTTGCAAAAGATGCTCGCTGCCTGCTGCGCCACTCAAGGTGATCGAAGAAAGCGATGGTAACCAGGAAGATTAGAATGTTGGTAAAAGTGGCACAAGGCAACGCCGTAATACTGCGTTCGCGTGAAACTACACGTTCATTAATTCGAAACGGGATCCGAAGAACGATCTTTGGCTTGGAATGTTCACGTGACCTGTCCAATGTATTTCCAAAATTAAACGGAGACCTTTCTCAATTTTTTCCCTACTGCTTCTGCAGTGCAACGAAATATCATATTCGGTATTTATCATGACTGGACTGCGGATTTTATGCATTTATGGCAAAAATGAATAGCTGAAATACAAAACTGTAATGACAGTAGAAGAATTTATGAATGTCGTTGCATTATTGTCAATTCCATAGGATTATTAAAACAAGAAATACATTTTTCTCTAATCTATGTTCCACAAAATTAACTTGGACAGTTTTTATTTTGCATAGAGATCCGCAGTCTAATCGTGACATACTGTCATCAAAAATTCGCGAATAATGTTACTATAGTCACAGAAAAATTACCTAAATATTATCCAATGTATATCAGGTATTAAACAAAGATGATTTGTTTCTACTGATTTTGTAGTACAACAAAATATATTAGTATTCATCATGAAATACTGTCATCAAAGTGAGAAATGTGACCATAGTCGCAGAAAAATTATCTAAAAATCGTTCAATATATCTCCAGAATTAAACAGAGACTTATAAATTTTCTTTTACTGCTCGTACAGTACAACAAAATATAGTATTAAGTATTCATCATGAGATACTGTCACCAAACTCGTGATTAATATGACCATAAGCACAGATAAATTATCTGTCCCGAAGAATTATTTTCTTTATCAATCGTCACGCACGAGAATTCTTTGATTTTCCTTCAGCATTCGATTGTCACAGTTCTTCAAAAAATATTCGTGTTACCATAGCAAGCAATAACTATAAAATTAAGAGTCAGCAATTTGAGGATCAATATTAAATATTCTGGTTTACCGCGTAAATTAATTTTCTAATTATGAAATACGTCGGACAGGCCCTCGGTTTTCAATTATCCACACGTTCTTTCGAGATCACTAAAACACGGAACAATTAGGAGCTAGGATTGATTGCAGGTCACAGGCGCTAAAGATCTACAACCTCGGGCTATCTGAGCCCGCCATCACTTAGAAACCGATTGCTCTTCGAAGACTTCGTCGGCTCTGCGCTTTATCTCCTGCCAAGAACTTTGAATGTCCTTGCTCTCGCTGTATCGCGAGCAGATGGCGAACCGTAGGAAGTACATGTCGTTTATCTTGGATGGAACTAGATGGATGTTTCCGGCGCCGTTGATTTTCTTCAGCAATGTCTCGTTCATGTCGTTCGAGCCCTGAAGACAATTTCATTTACCGTTAAAATGCTAGACGATTTTAAATAGAAACACAATAGAACCTCGGTTATCGGAACACCGATTAACGGAACAATCTATTATTCGATTATTCATTATCGGAAAATTCGATTATCGGAGTATCGATTAACCGAACGTTTAATTATCCGAACAGTGTCGTCGAGTAAATAAGTTGATTGAATAATCGTATTTA
>CM052158.1:4331291-4342191 GCA_028455555.1 Augochlorella aurata | reverse complement strand
TCAAACAGAACCGCACTCCCCGTACACAGTCGAGGAAAAGTAGACATTTCCTCCTACTTTTACAGCGGCCGGCGACATTTCGTCAGCTAGGTCTGCTGCGCACGAGAAAGTAATAAAGAAATAAAGAAATAAAGTCAATCCCGTACTTGCAAACGTCAAGGAAGGTTTTTTTTTCGCCAAGTCCTTGGCATCTGCAAGCGGACAGTTCTAATGGTTATTACTAATAAAGTAAATTATTTATAATTTCGAAAGAGTAGCGTTTATGTGAGACAATATAATCTATAATTGGGATAATAGCATCTATAATTGGGTTAATAGCATCTATAATTGAGATAATAGCATCTATAATTGAAATAATAGCATTTATAATTGAGATACTTAGTCGAAATTGTTGTTGATAGTCAAAGTGCATATTGTTGTCATATGTTCAGTAATGAGTGCCTGAATAGTTCTTCTAAGTGCTAAGTTACGAACATGTTAAACAAGTGTTTAATGTCAACAATTTTTCACGGTATACTCAGATCTTGTAAATTTCCTATATTTCACTCTTATCATCTGCTTTTTAATTGGATTTTTCATACTTCTCGTAGCAAGAAAAAGAAATGATTTTAGTTCGCCACTTTCTCGAAGTTGTTGCGATCGTGAAAATTGCTTTCATTACGATTTTCACACGTTTATCTCGATCCATCGTATCAAACTCAGGAAACGAGATTCGATTTATTATAGTTTTTCGACTATAGCAGAAGTATATCGCCCATTGAAATTCGCAGATAAAATTTCGCACCTCCGTTGTTCCCGGCAATATTGATTAACAAAATTGAACTATCAAAATTGGGAGCTCGAACACTTAACTGTGATTATCGGTCTCATTTCGTAGAAAATCAATTGATCGTAAATGAAGCGGAGCTCGCTGGGCGTGAACGTTATTTAATAGGGTTTAACAGCGAAACATCGTTTTGAGAATCAAAGGCGGGAGCAGCTAGGTGAATTGTAATTCAATTTCAAGTTCGAAATCAAGGTGCCATTCAGACGGCGGAATCGAATTAACACTTTCAAAGTCGTCGGTTGTTCCGCCGACTGTTCGCCATTTCTTGAAAAATCTGTCGCGACTGCGCTTCGACATTGTCCGAATCCTGCACACTTTATTTATTCGAACAGCCATACACGACTTTCACTGTAACGATTGCAACGCCGCAAACGCAATTACACAAACGGTTAATGGACGGCCGACGAAGGTCGCTTAAAATGGAGCAGTGTCCATATTTTCTGGAAAATGAAATTTCCAAAATGACTTTCTCCGCATATTGGGTATATTGTCCTAAATAAAATGTTTACTATTGTCTGAAATTGCAGGATATATCCTGGACTTTCATGTTTTCTCTCAATCTTTGCGAAGATAGTAAGTTTTCAAGAATTAAAGAAATATTTCAAGCTATTGCTAATTTTAGCAATTCAAATTATACTTGTCATATTTTAACCTTATTGATCTTGCACACCAAGTCTCGGAAACGACACCATGTTTAATTATCAACTCGATCCTCTTAATCATAGCGATAATTATCATCGCATCAAGTGGTTGTTTTCCAATGATATACAGAATAATGTACAACATTTTTCAACACCCTGTTCACCGCAATCCAACTAACAGGATTTTTAATGATTGAATCGCATTTTAAACAAGCTCGATAAATTTTTATCGACACTAATATTAGTCTAAAACTAACTAAAATTAACTAAATTTTAATTGTCCACTTCGAATTGGTGGGTTTCAAATTATTTAATTTGCCATTATCGAAATTGTTAAAGACACGTTTGAGAGGAATTTATTCAATAAATGTGTTACTAGGGACAAATCTTGCAATAAAAATCACGAAACATCCGAATAAATATATTACTGTTACTTAAAATTGATGCTTTAATTGCTGCGTAAACCTGCGTGAAATAATTTCGGATGCAATCGTTGTCGCTTCTGAGCAATTTTTCAAGAAATTCTCAACTGTTGATCTTTAATATTGAAATTATTATTAGAAAGATCATGTTTTAATTTAAATTGTTACATTAATTTAAAATTTGACTACAGACGTGCCATCGAAAACGAAAGAAAATCAGTTAACCCGTTAGCTGTTGCGACCTCTTTCAAAAGTATGTACCTTCATGTTAATCGTCTACATTTTTTATTTGTTCGTTTTATTTCTTCTTGTCCATAATATTCAAAACATCATTTTACGAATATATTTCAATTCTCATCAAGACTGCAATTTAAACAGCATTTTCGCATGACGTGTATACTCGTCGTAGCACACAATATTGCGATATCTTCATGCCGAGTATACTCTTAAAAAAGAGCTAACTGGCTAAAGAGTCACGAATCTGTCCATCAAAAAGAATAAGGAATTGCTTGGATCGATATCAAACGAGAAACGAAGACGTTCAACAAGTTGTCGCGGTAAAAGAGAACCTGTAGCTTCGCAGTGTTCGCGTTCGTTTGAATTTCAGCGACCGAGGTAGCTGCTTGCGCGAGACGGATTAATTATTATTCAGCGTTCTATAACGTTGCTAAGGTCCGTTAATGAGCCATGGTAGGTGGTTCCGAGCTGGTTAATCCGTGTGCTGCGTCAACGACTTGCCGCGGAATCGGATCTCGTTCACTTCTACCTATACTTTCCGCGTGCCCCCTCCTTCTACATCACGGGAAAACCTCCTCCCAGGAATCTCGCGCGGACCGATACGCTGACTCATTAACGGGGAAAACGGAAAGACCCAGATAAAGGTGCACGATTCTGTGATCGTGACGCGTTTGTTCCTACGTGTGCACCGGGTGTTCGGAAATTAGCAACGCTGTTGAGTCGGATTGATTCTGCGACAAAAAGGGCAATTAATATTGAACCGGTAAAAATGACAGATTTCACAGTTTTTATTCGAATATTGTTGAAATTATAAAGACCTTATCGCAGGCTATAAATTCGTCAATACAAGCACAGATTATAGTGCATATAAATCTAAATATAAGTCTAAATAAATTCGGGCTTGTCGTTTTGATAAAGTAACACACGTTTGTCAAATTTAGTGATCGGTAAGATTAGTGCTAATATAATTGACGTATAAAGAGGATGTTTTAGTACTTCGAAAGTTAACAGATCTAACACAGAAATGGATAAGGCAGGAAATGTCATAAATAGATTGCAGCTTTTGTGCATTTATGATAAAAACGAGTAGACGAATTAGAATATAGCAAATCAGAGTAATTTAAGAATAGTATTACATCGTTATCTACTTATCAAAATTATAAAGACCAGAGATAAAGTCCAATTCTATTTTTATTTCTTGCGATTGATGTAGGTAATTTTTATTTTGTAAAATTATTATTTACAGTACACATTAATGGTATTTACTCATTTCGAGAAAACAAGGAAACGTGTACATATATGAACAAATCTTAATGCATTTCGACTTTATTTTTACCATAAGAAATTTTCGAGTTTGTAATTTGAATTGTTTTCCATTCTAATATTTATAAAATAATCCAGGGAAAGTGGAATTGCATAAATTATGGTTTATTAACGATGTATTTGACCTAAACTCAAATAACCAAAAATCTTTCTCACGTGTTGCTTGCATATTAAACAAAGTTCTATGAAAAAAGCATTGCAACAAAGGTTTGTTACTATAACAATGTAATAACAAGGCAATACCAAGGGAATAACAAGGGAATAAGCAACAACAGGTGACTAGAACATTATTTTTCCATATTCTTGGCTTCAATTCAATCGGAAACATTATGTATACTAATTGTAAGAGACCGTAGACCTGTTGACCAAGATTGGAATTGAATACGAACTACTAAATCAAGTAATTTAGGTTGAAATTGAATGGCTATCGAAGCACTCGGATATTCCAAAATCTGAACTACAGTAAGAGTCACAATTCCTAGTAACCTAGCACTGGAAATAACAGACTGCCTCGGGCAAGGTCTTTAGCCGGCTTTGAAGCAGACGGGCGCAAGTGTTAACGGAATAGGGCTGTTCTAGAATATAAGAAGCTAAACTGTAGATGATAATCTGAGTAACGTCAAAGTAGTAGAATTTGATTCCAACTCATCAAATTTTTCTCTCTCAAACTATTTTTTATTTCATGTAAATCGGAGCAAACTTTCTTCGGATTTTTTATACAACATAAAAATTGTCCCTCGACATTAATTTTAGTGGGTTGAAAATACTGCAGCAGTATTTTTTAATCACTTAAATATTTCTCCTGTCGAGCATTTGCATACGCATTTTTAAAATAAATGCATAAAATCCGCTGTTTATCGTACATCAGTAGATCATAAATTATGATCTAGAAACTTAAGTTTCTAGAACTTATATATAACTCATATAACTTATATAACTCTATTCATATAGAATTTTTAGCTTGTATCTTAGAATTTCAGTTAATATTCTGATATTTCAGCAAAATAATTGGGCGAGAATACGTGTTATTAAAGTATAATACACGATCGTCGCTTTTTTTTCTTGCAAATCGGTAATCCGATCGTTACAACGCTTGTAAAATGTTTCTGCAGCATTCGAAGCGCATCTAGTCGAGCGATACGAATTTACTTTCACGCCGAGACCTTGCCTTAAGACTCGCCCATGTGTATCGTTAACAAACCTCCATCGTTGGTACGAACTTATCAATAATACGATTCGCTGACATGTTTCTATCGCGACAAATAATCCGAAAAGAAACATAGATAATTATCCTGCCTATACTGAACAACATTTCACTAACTCCATTCACATTAACACAATATTAAATTATGCTATCTCATTCAGAAGGTAAAACACCATTGAACTACTTCTGTTTTTTAAATAAATTTGAGCAAATACTAGGTACATTTGAGCAATACTAATACATTTTGTAATACAGAATTACAAAAAAAGTACAAATTCGAATTTAGCAGATTTTGTTAAACGCCATAGAACTTTTTAAAATTAATTTTCTCAGGAACTAAAAAGATTACAAAAACATACAGGTTATGTAGGGAATATAGCACAGGAAATTCGAAGAACTTCATCGACGGTGTAATTATTAGACTGCAGATTAAGTGCATTTGTGACAAAGTCGAGTAGAACAATTGAAAAGCACTGTTGCATTATTATCAGGTAATTGGAATGATTATGACGTGAAATACATGCACGTGTAATTATAACTCGAAGATCAACGACTCTGTCGTTTTGTTAGATTTTCAGTCAACAATCTTTTGTTTAAAACATGAAATCCATTTTTAATAGAATAAATATACAAGATATGATCATTGTAGAATTGTGGAGCAAGGTAGAGCATTACTGTACATAAAAATTTGCAGCCTAGTAATTATAACTCAAAGATCAACGCCTGTATGTATCTCTGATAGCTTATTATTCAACAATCTTCTGTCTAAAATATGAAATCCTTTTGTCATAGAATCGAGATATAAGTAATGGTCACTGTAGAGTTAAGGAATAGTGACAGATGACATTATTACTAGTGAGTTTTTATACAAAATAAAAATTGTCTGATTCAATTACAAGAAATAGAACCTAAGTAGTAAGACCTTCTCCTTCCTTGCATTATTTCAATAGAGTTGTTTTTTTCAGTTATTTTTCAATAGAGTTTTTCAATTGAATTGTTTCAATTGAATTGTTTCAATTGAATTGTTTCAATTTAATCTCTCAAATTCCTTTAATCTCTCTACTATTTTAAACTGCAAGTACTCAATGTCGCCATAAATGCATAAAAGCCGCAGTCTAATTATAAAACAGTTCCAATGCACAATGAAGATTATGATTTCGTCGAGGCAGCTACCTTGACGACGTATTAATTCGTTTGAAGAATAAGAGACAGTAAGTCCGAGTGATCCGACAAGTGGTAGAATAAATGCATAGAAGAAATGGTCCCTCTATAAAAGAACGGGGTCTCCGAGGTGGTTAAAGCAGAAAGGAGGATAAAGTGGCCGAGGTCTCGTCGACAGGGAAGACAGCGCGGATTTCTCGCTTTTCCCCCCTCAACTTTTACTCGGTTCAGCTTCTCGCTGCACCATCGTTACCCTCGTCGATGCGCCTCCCTTATTCAGACGTCGAAAAGCCAAGAAACGAATGTACATCTTTCCTCGATACACTGTGCCGTCGCCATGGCTACCACTGCCTTGGATAATCTTTCGCCTCTTAGGACATGTCTCCCGCTATATCATGCCATTTTATTTCTCATTTCGGTGAAAGCGTTCTTCCATCCCGAATCAACTCCCGTTAGGGTTACTTGATTGATGCCGCCCGTCCCTATATTTTTAACAGATTCGAATGATTACGGTGAAATATCAGCGTGTCCTGCGACGTGTTATCGCACTTCAGTCACTTTATTTTTGCACCGATCGCACGCCAGATCGTTCGTGCAAGACACAATGATTCATAATGAATTTTGATGTACGACGTCTTGCTTGCTGGGAATAATCAACTATTTTATTGTTGAAGTAAACAGTTATTTGTAACACTGTTTTTTAATTTTGTCTTAACTTTTCCGAGCTATTTAGAAAAGACTGGACGATTTTATTTTATAATTGTTGAGAAACTTTGTTAAGGAAATGTGTAATATATTATCAGTTTTTCAAATTTTTCGTGAACGCAACAAAAATAAAATTGAGTTTTCAAGTAAGGTAGAAACTCCCTCTCTGAACATTTATTTCTACCATATTCTGGAATCCAAACGTTCTCCAATTATTGTATTATTTAGATATATTATCACCCAGTAGAGAACTTGAACGAAATTTATCGATAATAGAATGATTAGGTAAGTATTATATACTAGTACAAAAATTGTATTAGTTATTAGTGTTTAATACTGACGTGTAATGATATCTGCGATGTTATCTTAATCTTCCTTTGAGCCGTCAAACTTTTTAACATAGGTTTTCCTCTACAGTGAAAATGTCATTAACAGACAAAAGGATTTGAGGGGAGAAGGACAATTTCCTGGTGTCCTACGGTCCAGTGTTCCCTTTGACTAAAGTTGTTCGACTATTCTATCCTACAAGAATCCATAGCCTCGAAATCGTTGGAGCCTGTTCACATCCGGATGCTTTGATCATTCTTATGCTATTCAAAGAATTTTAACTACATTGCTACATTTAATTATTTCTCATAGTTAAATAAAGAATTAAAAGATAAATAAATAGCTCCTTAATAAGCAGCACACTTTCAGGGAGACGATTGTAACAATAGATATGAAATCAATAAGGAAGAAGATATTGAATTTTGACATAACCTTGACATAACCTTGATATAAAGATATCATTTGTTAAGAAATCTTAAATTGGATGTATTCTATTAATTATTGAACACAATCGAAATATATTGTACAGAAATTATTAGTTTTATAATCGAAGACAGGATAAATTATTTTTCGATGGAGATGATAATTCATTTTTTATGTCCAGTAATGAAAGAGTGTTAAGAGAAAATCGTGTTAATGCGATTAACAGTTGAAATCAGGGGAAACTTGACGTGGAAGAAGCAGCAAATTATTCTCAGCCATTCGTTTCTTCGGTGGAAAGCAGAAAAGCTATCGGCAAATGTAATGCATTATGTATGAGTACGTGATATTGAAGTAAAATGACTCCGTTTCAGAAAATGTAGCCCCTTTAAGCGTTACCATGACACAGAACAATACCCACCAATCTTTGGTTTAACGTTTTTCCAGATTTTTGAGAAAACTTCTAAATAGTTATTTTAAAAAATTGTTGCATTGGTTTGCAGAGATATACGCGTTACTGTATGAAGTAAATATATGAAGGTATATATTGTGGTACTAGAACTACAGAAACAACATTTAACATTTTGTTAAATCATATATATTATGTTTCGAAAATAATGTTTAAAATGATATTTTGAAACTGCACTTTCGTCTGAGAAATGAAATTTTGAATGTCCATCGAAATTTAAGTAAAACAGGAAGGTAATAAATTTCGTTATATTTATTATATAAATTATGTTGTATTCTATATTTTTAATTTAAAATTTCGTAACGTGATTGATGTCACATAAGCAGTAGGATGGGAGGACTCGCGCTATGAGAAATTGACCACAGATTGAAAGAAAATTCGAGCACAAGGAAATTCCATTAGTGTGAAGTGTAAACTGTATTCCGAAGTGCACACATTTGTATCCACGCGAGGTGGTATTAGTCGAATCAGCACGGCGAGACTGATTGAATGATTTTCACTGCATCACTGTGCCATCACTTCAAACTTAACGAGCTTTAACAAACTATACAATTCATTTCTCTAATTGATTGAAAACGTGAAAACCCTACATTGTTCTTTCTACGCACACTATAGAAAAGAATAAACAACGTGTCCAATTCTAAAACGAACACCCTGATTCCGCTTTTAATATTTCTTAACAACGCAGTTTATTTATAATAATTTCTCGTCAGATCCAAAATTGATTTATTTTCAAGTTTAGTGCACAAAATTCGCGAAAATTTACAAACGTTTAGAAAATTTGGAGAAAGTACATTTTTAAATCGTTTAATTCGAAGTGTCGTGTGAAAATCGACCATTCGCCCTGAGCTAAAGATCACAATTTATTGATTATTCTACATGACGTTGAATTCATTTTGCAATCTAAGTAACTCTATCATGAAGTAGATCTTCCGGTTTTAACTTACGCTAATGAAAGTTCAAGAATTCTGGCGAAAATATATTTTTAAATCGATTTCAAGTAGCCTATGTAAATCAATTCTCTGAACTGAAGATAAGAATTTATTGATTATTCGACATGACTTTAAATTTCTTTTGTATCTGAACTAATTCTGTCATGAAATACGATCCTCCAGCTACAATTAAAGCTCATGCAACTTCAAAAGTTCTGATCGAAATATATTTATATATATCTCTTCGAAGCATCACAGACGAGATATCAGAGTAGACCGGATACCATATGGGGTTTCGAGTCACATGTTCTGAAATACCGACGTCACTAAAAACTAAAGGCTTTCTCGCGCCCTCTACCAAGATAGAACAGTCAGATGGAGAACTACGTAGCACTGCGCAGAGAAATTTCGTTTCTACTTTAGTGCGTCGGCTCTTAAAATACAATGTAATAAATCGACTTACAATGCATAATCGACTTTGTTTAATCGACTTTTGTTTGCCGAAAATTCGAAAGAAATTCCACAATAGATATCATATCTATAATTATCTATAATGAAACATTATTTTATAAGTACCGAAACCTCATTTGCAGAAGTATACAGTTTGAAATCTTTATTCGCATTTAAACCATTTACTACACAGCCATTAGCTCGATGTAATTATCGATTTCAAATCTGTTATAGAATGAAAGGGGTTCTCATCGATTTATAACTGATTAGAAATCGAAAATTACATCGATTGCCCGAGTCTCGCCAAGTCTCGTTATGGCTCCCTTTCTTACAAGTTTTACTTAATAACTAACGCTTTAATAAATAAGGACTTAATAACTAACGCCTTAATTACTAACGCCTTAATAACTAACGCCTTAATAACTAACGCCTTAATAACTAACGGCTTAATAACTAACGCCTTAATAAATAACGCCTTAAAAGATGACGCCTTAATAAATAACGCTTTCATAGATAACGTCATAATAAATAATGCATCTCTAGATGGTATTCCTCGATGATAGTCCTGGATAATATTCCTGGATAATATTCCTGGATTTTTATTTCAACAAAAAACTCTCGTGCACTTTCATTTTCGTTTACGCGATACTAAATGGAAACGCAAATGAAGATATGGAAACTCTAAATGAAGATACGGGTACAAATAAAAACGCGAGGAACCGTTGAATTTACAGTGGATCGTCCACTCTGCATACTTTTACAATTGTAATTCCCTCCTAACTTCATCTAACAATTTCATTACGATGTCGAACAGGAGAATTACAATTACATTTTGCATGCAGAGAGGAAATTGAAGTGAAAGGGGTAAAGAAACGCGGATTTATTTTCTCGCGACGCTAATCTACGCAAGCTACTGCAACGCAATTGTTTGGTCATAACGCTAATACAACGCACAGAAATGCAAAAGATTATTTGTATTTATGGAAGCAACGAGGGTCTCTTGACTTCGAGAAATCTAAGGAAATTGACAAGTCCAAACGCGATTAGTTCGCAACAGTAAGTTCAAAGATATTCTACTCGACAATTTAAAGAAAAATCGCGACTCTCCGTAATGTTAACTTCAATTTCTGTTCAAATAATTAATTAAAGCAACGCGTGATCGTTTCGCAACACTATGGCAAGTCGCGGATATGCCCATCCAAGCCCTTTGTTGCAGCAGAGATTAGACAAATAATAGAATAGTCAAATGATCGATTAGACAAATGACCGAATAGCCAAATGATCGATTAGCAAAATGACGGATTAGACAAATGACCGATTGGCAAGCTGACCGATTAGACAAAAGACCGAATAACCAAATGACCAGATGTTCCGATTAAATATTGCAACGAAAGAGTACCTCATATTAGGGTGACCAACGAATAATATCACGAACACGACCATTCTGTTACGACACAGCCGAGTAAATGAATTCAGAAATGTCAACTTCGCAGTTGGGAATTACCGTCTTATGTTTTCAAAATACTCGCAACGGATTGACGCCGCGCCGAGTTAGTTAGGGTAGCGCGGCTTGAAGTAGTACAACAAAATCTCTTGAATACACAAATCGATCGATGCGTTTCTAACAATTCCGTACGTTAGAAATATGGCCAACATTCCCCTTGGATGTTTTACTATTTAATTTGTTGATGAAAATAACTGTTAGAATTTCTAATATGGAGTAATTTTTCAAGCATGAATGTTTCGAGAAACTGTTGCTGCAGGTGAGTTTCGTCAATAAATT
>CM052158.1:4317809-4331191 GCA_028455555.1 Augochlorella aurata | reverse complement strand
TACTACTTCGGCTACAATTTCGAAACGAGAATCCGCGAGGACCAGATTTTCGAATTCATGAGCTTGAGCGACGTGGTTCCTGATAAATTGTTGAAGATTCTCCACGCCGTATATCCTCAAGACGAACCACAGTTTCAGTGCTCTAAATCTACGTCCCAGTGGAATTTGCCAATGCTAAAATCAATTGCAGATCAAATAATTCATCAATATGTGCGAACGTTTTTTCACTCATACTTCTACTAATTCTACTGTTTCTATGTAAAATATGTTGCGCAATTATAACGAAAGGTCTGAGGTTATTTGAAAGTTATACTATTATAGATAAATGTACAATAATGTTATCTAGAGACATAAAAACTTGTGTTTATATATGTGAACACTAATGGTGACATTTAAGCAAAAATTAAAAATTAGAATCGTAAAAAGCATTTCTTCTCACATATTTACCAAGCTAATGTTGGCTATAAATTAACTCTAAAAGTTCAATTTACAACTAACATTATACGTTAATTTATAATTGACGTTTAACGTTATCTTTTAGCATTAATTTATAGCGAACATTAATAAATATGCTTTAATAAAAATGCTTTTTGCGATTCTAATTTTCTAATTTTTGCTAAATATTATATATTATAAAATATGTACATATATATAAAAGATGTAATTAGACAAATCTTTTATAAAATAGAAAGCATAATTACCCTATAATCAGGAGCAGATCCTTGCATATCGTGTTTCAGATATAGCGGATCAACGTTAAAGGCGTTGATTACGTAAGTCGGATCTTTCAACCACATAGTTGAGCAATCAAAGTTAACCAGCATCCACTTGTGTGGATTAAAGTTGAAGGAGTCCGCTAATTCGATACCCCTCATTAGGTATCGAAATTCAGGACAAATGAAAGCGGAGCCTGAAGAAGGCAAAATTAAAGTTCGAACATGTAATTAAGGTGGGCTCGCGGAAAAATTAGTGAAACTTGATTACTTCACCAGCATAAGCAGCATCGACGTGCAACCAGACGTTTTCGCGATTCGCAACGACACCCATTTCGTCGAGACGATCGAATGCACACGAGCAAGTCGTACCCAAGGTCGCCACAGCCTGCGAAATGGGAAATATTATTTCTCATTCAGCAAAATACTGCAAAAGGCAGTAAATAAATTCATACGAATATCTTTTGCAAGAAATTGGAAAATAATTTTCTTATAAGTGACACAATTAATAAAAATTTTAATTGTAGTAGTTCTTTTTATATTATATAAATTTTAATTACAATAGATTTTTAATATTTATAGAAAGTTTCCGTTGTCAATTAAAAAATTACTCATTATAAAAATAAAATGAAAATGATATTAAAACTTTAATTTTATCACATGTTACAAAAATTCATACGTGTACAAAATTGATACAATTCGAAATCGGCATACGGCGATCTCAAGATATAAAATTAACGATGAATTTATCAAACATAATTTATCAAACATTCAGTTTCTCTGAATATAAAGTGAATATTTTTATTACATTGTTGTTTAATTAAAAATTAAATTAAATTTAAAAATTTGATAATTACGTATATGAATTCAAAGTTACGTTGTGCTATAGAGGGTTAAAACGATTTTTTGTCATCGTTGTCGATTTTTATATTTAACGATGTTATCTGAGTAAATTGTTCCAAATTAAATTGAGAAATTTTGTCATACTTGAAAACTTACATAAAATGGGATCAGTCCTTGCTCTTTGTCCTTTCGAATGGCTTCCGCGAGTGTTTCCCCGCGAAGTTTGTATTTTGAATCTACTTCCAACAGTCGGAACTTCACTCCTCCCAGAAGTCCGGCACGCTCTACGGAACTGTGAGCTTGACCTGGATATCAAACGAATCATAAACTAGAATAATTTTAAACACGAACGGTAATTTTTTATCGATAATAATTTTTAGTAAGATATGCTATTCAGAGAAATACAATGACTAATTCTACATGAGCTTACAAAGACATACTTGTCTAAATGATAAAACTAATAAAAGTCGTACTTGTATAAACAATAAAACTAATAAAAGTCGTACTTGTATGAACAATGAAACTAATAAAAGTCATACTTGTATAAACTGTAAAACATATGTAATATAAAATAATATATTTCGTGGATCAAAAACATAAGAATCGATATTTATCAGATTACATTTATATACATATAAATATGTACATGTTTATCAACATTACAAAAATAAACTCTTAATAATTATAACAATTTTAATTACTTAAAAGTATTATAATTGTATCTTTAAGTTCTTTACATGTCTTACTATCCTGTGTCTCATATATTCATTTTTCTCACGAACAAAACCTGCAGCTGAATTACGATACATGTTGCGTAACTAATTATACGAAACAAATGATAATAATCACAATAATGCAATTAAATAAATTATTCAATTTATTCTTTGGTAGGTATACAGGTACTAAGATATTTCCATCATGTTCTCAGTAGATCACGGATCTTTATGCAAAATAAAAAAGATCTTCATCGACTGCAACAAACACGAGTGAAATAAAAATTTCTTTCTTTTTTTAAATAAATGCATCGAGTTGAAAATAATACACAGAGGCTCTTAAATTTTGTTAACACTTTCATTGTTTGAGACTTCGCGTACCCATTTTTATTACAAACGCGCAAAATCTGCAGTATGGTTACAGTTAGCGATAATATAAAATTCCCCGCCAAGATTCATCATTCACCGTTCCGACGCTTCTGCAAGGATTCCCTCGATCCATTTAAATCCCCCAAGGGAAACCGCCGATGCCACAAATCTCGGTAATAGCGGCTTTCAATTTCGATAGGATAATTTCCAACAGCAATCATTCTCCGTTAATGCGAATTTTCGATAAAGAAAAATCTCACGTCCCGCGGGACGACAGATTTCTTTCGACCTTTTATTCTGATGGGAGTGGCGATTTGACTGAAGGAAATCGTGAGACTCTTTTGTGCGTTGGTAACTTTCTGCGATTCGAAGTGGCCGGCCGAGAGAAACGGTAACGGGGGGAGTAGCTCGGACTACCGGAGGGTGCGAGTGTGGGTGGTGCGCGAGGGTGGTCGGGTTGGAATAACTCGAGTGGTTATTACGCGTTGCCATGGTGACAAAGTGCTCGCTGATGAAGTGCTGCAACCTCTTGCTCGCCCTGTCACTCCACCCCCGGGCTCGGGTACCTTTGTCAAATGTTAAAGAGCGCCGGACAACGTCAACGGTAATCTTGTTTATGGAGAATCATGGTCGGGCACGTGCTCGAGCTTCTCGTCCAGCCAATCACGCCGTCACCGTTATTTTTCTTTTGCGAATGAAAACATTTATTCGCTTTACCGTTCAAAATTTACGAGATCTAGTGGTGGAAACATTTGTTATTGCTGGACTGCGAATCTTGATGCGTTTATGGTGTGCGTAGGTTTTGATCAAACAAACCAAAACCAACGGCTACCGGCTACACTACTCTAATCTTTTAGTAGTTAGTTAAAAAAGTCTTTTCTGATTCTAACTTTCCTAAAGTGACGTATGAACGTCAGAATTTGCGTAAAAATGCATCAGTCTAGTTATGGCGGTTCGAAATTATAGAAACAGATGTTTCGATTCACTTATTCGCTGGACCACTTTTGCTGCAATTTAATGGTAATGTATGGAAATTTACAGCATTTCATTCAGTATTTTTCTGCTCGTAAATTTTTCAATTACAAGAAGCAACTTTGAATATTTCACCTGTTTTTTTGATAACCTGAAGGAAATATCACAAACATGATATTTTGGAACAAGAAGATATGACAATATATAAATTATCGAAGACGATTGTAAGACGCAGAAATTGAACAAAAATTAATAGTTTCTTTTCATCGCATTTCAGCTGCTCATTTTTGCTATAATTATATGCAGTTTGCAGTCTAATTACGATAAACAGAAAATATTTCTCAAGAGCGTATTTTTCGCATTTGTTAAGATCACTCGATGTGGGCAACTCTACCTCAGTCAGTCAAGCGTAGAAATAATCAAGATTGCTCAGTCTCAATATGTAAATATAAGGTATTAACATCTTGTTTATCGGGAGTACAGGTATTTTGCCGTGCCAACCAGAATTCATTTCGCGTGACGCGTACGAGTAATTAAAAATCGAGAAGCAAATTATCGTCGTTCAACGATGCTCAAACAAAGTTACAGTGAATTGCAATAGAACTTTACTCACAGGAACCATAGGCGACTAGTTTTCCCACAATTTCGTTGTCAGTCCAATCAGGATATTGTTCCTTGACCTGCCTCAATTTCTTAGCCTTGGCGCCGAGGAGTGCAACCAACGTAGCTTCGCTTGCAGTTCCCTGTTAAACAAAATCGCAAATCAAATTTACACGTAGTGATACGTCAAAAGAAGACCGCGAATTCGATGTACGAATGGCAGCAATGATTAGGTCTTTACACTCGAATGACCTCACTGAGGCGTCACTAAAAATTGCTATTTTCCAACAGAATTTTCACATTGTTAAACTAATCCGTATTCATTAAATTGTCAAATAATAGAAGACTTTATTAAGAAAACAGATTCAATTTCCTGTGTATCAAATAAGAACAATCGTACCACATGGAACTACTAAAACTTGAAAGAAATGTTTTCATTTTGGAGTTTAAATAGCCTCGAGTGCATCGACATTTTCTTTTGAACTTATTAAAATTGTTAAAGAATTGTTTTTTACAATTAATAAAGACAGTTTTTTATTTTGTATAAAGATTCACAGTATAATCGTCGCAGCCAAATTATTAATCCTATACTCTAAACAATACGTAGAAATGGGGATTATTAAAAAAATTAAATTTTTATACAATTCGGTCAAAATATTAATTTTTAATAGAGTCTGCATACTCTGTGTACGAGAATACGTAACTGGTTTTAATTTATGCTTTAATTATAAATAAAGCTGTTTGTTTGACTTTATTCCGAGTGAAACTATCGACTTTGACGGACATTTAAAAATTATGGTACCTGAATAACACCGCCTCCTTTGCCGCCGCTGCAGGCCAGAAATTCTTTCGGCAGGTCCAACATTTTTCCCAGCCAGTCCAACATAATTACTTCGAGTTCCGTGCACGCGGGACTCGCCATCTGAAATTCAAAGTTCGACAGTCGGACGATAAATTATCAGTGTCGGAAAGAAGTAGTTAATCTTCTTGAAGTTGAAGATGTCGTGGAATGGTAGAAGTGAGTGCAACGCGCGATACGCAGAGTGCCGTTTAGTTCCACGTTTTAAAATAGAACTGTATTATACGAAATATGTGTCACTGATTCTTACCCACGTGAATCCAATACAAGCAATAGCGCCACTCAGCATGTCAGCAACAATCGACGGATATGATTGAGCTGTGGGGAAGTATGCGTGAAATTTTGGACTGTGCCAGTGGGTGACCTAAAATGAAATAGCGTTCTTATCGCATACGTTTATTTCGCTCATCTTCGTTATCATGACACTGAAATCAATAATTTTATAACAATTAGACTGCGGATTTTCATGCAAAGTAGACATTATGTAATCGTAGTTAGATTATAGTAATAATAATTAAAATGTAGTAACGGAGCTGTAGAAAACGTAAAATTGTAAGAAACGTAAATTTTTCCTCTTTTAATAATTTCGTTAAAAATTCTATCAAATTCAAAAATATCCTTAAATTTTTCTAACGTTATAATATTGTTCTTGACTCATTAATTTTTATTAAAAACACATGTCAAATCCACAATCTAATAGCTTAATTGAACATTTTCCGAAATTAAATCATGCAATTATTTATATTTTAACGTAACTGTATGTATGTTGCAGTATTATATATTTGAATATCTAGAATATGTTCACTTACACCTGGCATGATTATTCTTTCGATGTCCGGCATAATGTCTTTCCAATTTTCTGGTGTTTGTGGAGCCTCTGATGGCAAGAGAGGCTTCATATAACCAGGTTCCACCGTTGGCAACACTCTCCTGTGGATTACACTTCGTAATTAACGTTTGTACTTATGTGCTAAAGGAAAGTTTCAGTTTGTGACGAACTAGAAGACTGCGGATATTTTTGCATTTATAATAAAAATCATTAGATAAAATATTAGACAGAACGAACATTGCTGTCCTCTTTTCAATTTACTAAGACTATTAAAAGAAGAAATACATTTTTATTTAATTTCTCTTCTTCATAAATTTTTATTTTTCATGAAGATTCGCAATCTAGTAATGACTATAATTCTTTCTGGAAAAATGTGCGGTCATTCTATCCTTTGTTAATATCTCGAACTATAATTAATTTATACTTTTCTTCCAATGCAATTTTTGTACAAGACTTTGAACACATTGATGAATTATTTATGAACTCAAGTTTTCAGAATTCAAGTTTCTAATTTGCAACATAATTATACAATATGATTTGCGGATCGTTGTGCAAAATAAAAATTATCTGCTTCGATTGCAAGACACAGGAGCCATCTGCAATCTTTTCTCTTTGTTAAATAATTTTACCAAGTTAAAGTTAATGCATTCCCAGTTTCTTCGAATTTGTTCGCTGTATTAAATTTCACCATTTCACTTCTGTCGTAAATGCATAAAATCCGTAGTCTAATCGTTACAGTCAATTAAGGAAGCGTACGCACTGAATAATTGGGTAATTCAATACAGGGATACGCAAGGAAAAGTGAAGGTCGATAAAACAGGATGCACGAAGACGAAAGGAACAAAAAATTTACCTGTCCCTGATATTCTCCAGATAGTTAGTAATGTATTCCGCCATTTCCTTGGCAAAATCCTTGAAACTGTCTGGATCCATTTCGCTTTTCCTATATTGTTCGAACATTCTATTAATTAATATTCAACACCCTTGCACGCTTACGCAATACAATAGACTGATAGCTTATGCGAGTCTGCGGTTTAAATAAATATTCTGCCGCTTATCGTCGATCTAGGCAAATGATAATCGCTTTGTTCACTGATATCTATTCACTGATAAGGCGGATTCCGTATGTCATAATAAAAATATTTGTAGCCTAAACGAATAAATTAAATATTTGTTAACTAAACGAATAAATTAAATTAGTATCCTTTGTCAAGAGTAACAACTCCAGAAAATATTATATTCGACAACCGGAGATCTTCTGGTGTCAAACATTTTTAGTTTCCTATTGCTTCAATGTAGCTGATTAGAGTGACATGAAATTCATTCATCCGGGTTAGTCCGCTTTAAATGATTCAACGACTTGGGCACAACCATAATACGACGCGCCTGCTTCAACGAACGCGAGAATCACATTCGACAATTGTATACATACTACTACGAATTAACGTAACTCTAAATTATCTTACACCTGTTAGTAAACAATAACAATCCTTGTTTCTCACAATGAGGAAAACGTGACTTACGCCACTATGATCCTAACTCATTCAATTATTAACTCAATTCAAGGTTTCTATAAATCTTATTGTATTTCCAATATCTTTAACAATGTTGTACCAACGAAGACGTAAATACTGTAACAAATAATTAAAAAAGAATTGCCTGTGGATCGAATGTTTATTCGAAATGAACAATAGTGTATCAGGTAAACATGACAGAAAAGTTAACTTTTTAATGAAATATTAGCAAAATGTCCTTCCGTTATTTTACCAAGTAAAAACTAATGCTCTGATACACTAGGATTTTAAAACAATTTCATTAACATAGTAAAGGATTGATACACTCTTTAGTCACATGATGCAGACACGGCAGATTGCCAAAAAATGATCTTCGATGCTTGCGAATGATCGATCCCATCCCACGATATACGTCAAATTATTTAATCGCGTAGTTTATCGAACAAACTCACACAAATTAACAAAAACAGACGCGAACGTCTTAGTATCTTTTTTGAAGTTGCTAGATCCGAACGTTACTGACGACGTTCTACATGCCTCTGAGCCACGGTAATTGGCAAGACTATCTAGTTCTCTCAATGTGGGTCTTGAGCATCGTGGTAGGAGGTAACGGCACATGTCTCTTTGTTGGAGCGACGAAAAGAGAGGGCAAGGATTGATCCGCACGCAATTATCCGCACTGTAGATTCTACAGATTCTATCGCGAATGGAGACAAGTCGATTCGCGAAGGAATAATGGCCATGACTCATTTTTGTGAAGCTGGTTTCGTACGACTCCTTTCCCCTTGGCGATTTGTCACAGGCAAGGCTGTCCGCTGACAAACGTGCAGACTCCGATCGCGTTAACTTGTTGACTGTTAGATTTAAACCAGATTCCTAAGGATCTCTTCAGGGTTAGTGATGCGTAACGAACAATGCCGCTCGAAAAGCAAATGGTTATTGAAAAATAGACTGCGGATTTTGTGCGTTCATGACAAAAGTGAGTAGATGCAATGCAAAATAGAAATTGCAGAGAGTAACTTTTCAATTTTAACTTTAAATTTTCAACTCCTGTTGCCATCGCAGTGGACGATTTCTATTTTGCATAAAGATCCGCAGTCTAATGATTAGTATAGAACATTGTGTTTTAATAATTTATAAATTGTTTAATTGAGAGTGAACATATTAATTGTTTTCTAATTATTGTTAAATTAATAAATTGAGAATAAATGTATTAATTGTTTTCTAATAGTCTGTGAATAAATAAATCGAACGTATCAGTTGTTTTCTGATAATTTGTAATTAAATTGAGGGCTTTTGTTTAATTGCAATCTATGTAAATGCAATCTATGTTATTACAATAGTAATACAAACTAAATAGAAAATATGTTTTCTTTATTTTATTTTATAATATCAGTGTAATCGCAACCAGATAAACAATGACAAATATTATTAAGACGTCGTAGGATTTTGACATGAATTATTATAAAATAATGGAATTTAATCCCACGTTTTTTGTCAGTAGCGATAATTTTACATTTATATGTTGATGTTCGAAGTTTAGAACCTGCCTCGATTAATTTACGTCACGGTGAGAAAATAAAATTATACTGCGTTATAAATCTAACTGCCACTTTACGGCGGAAGGTGGGAAATGGCAATGAATTTATCCTCGAACGTTAAAGAAAGCAGGAAAACTGTCGGGATTCCCCTGATTGCAGTTCTGACGTCAACAGGTTCTCGGAGGCAGGTTATATACGACAGAATCACCTGGTTGGGTACATTAACCATCTCGGTTCAACGATCTCTGGATGCAATAATGGGATACTACTTTCACGTCTGCATAATTTATTTGTGTTTTGATCAAATGACGTCTCAGCTAAAACACCGAATTGCGTCAATAGAAGGAAATCGTGCTTGCTTCTCGCGGTCACATAGAAACTCTAAAATGATATACGTTGCAAAAATTCGTCTTGCAATTATTTTTTGTGCGCATATTTCGTTTTTCTTTTTACGAACATAATGCATACTCGACGAATCCTAAAAATTCATGGTTATTCAATCACAAATCTTTACATTTGTGAAATATAAAAATCAATATAAAAATTGTGTCATTAGGAAGGTCAGCTTTTTAAGGCATGGAAAGGAATAGATTGCCTTATAAAGTGTATTCTACACGGACAAAAAACATGTGAGCTGACCTTTTCTCTTTTTATACTGTTCTCAGGAATTTCGTAACGCCTTTGTAATATTTGATCTAGATCGGCCATGACCGTTTGTCTTTTGCTACGATCGAGTGAAGTCGCAGGCATTGTGTTCCTATACAAGAACAAAGTTCTCATTTCAAAAGTTGCTCAACTCTTTCAATTGGGAATTACTCAACACTTCCACCTTCCAATTCCTAATTATTACTTTACACAAATTCTAGCGCTATTTAAAAATTCAATAAAAGATTATCGAAGCATTAGATTGCATTTTATTTAAATATAGTTACATATTGGCAAGTTAAATTAGTAAATAGTAAGTTAAACTAGTAAATAGTAAGTTAAACTAATAAACAGTAAGTTAAACTAGTAAATAGTAAATTATATTAATAAATAGTATGCCAAGTTTAAAATAATTCTACACCCGTTATCTGTATTTTCCTAACAGCTAGTTCATTAAATATTACTTATTAAATAATATTCTGTCTTTATATTAATTATAACCACTGACGGGTGAAGCATTTAATTTGAAACAACAGACTGAAGAAATCAAGAAGATGAAAGGAAACTATTTTTCTTACAAGCATTTATTTGCAAGAGTTCATCACACTATCGTGAACCCACACTAATGTGCATAATTCGATAGGAGTTTCAGCAATACGACTGCTTATCATATTACGACATTTATCTCAAGCTATTAATGTTTGCTAGTTACAAGTTTTTCTATAATAGCAGCATTATCAGCATCTTAGTAATATTTACGAAGTCGTCAAGTAAATTGCGTGGCTATCTTCAAATACTTTTATTTTGCGTATTTAGTTACTTACTTATGATTAACTTACTTTGGTACGCGCTTGTAACGCGACTACTTGCGACATTACATCAACAGTACATTGCATAATAAAAATGCCTCATAAAAACAATGTGAATGGATGCTTGAGTTTTTATAGCGTCAAAATTAAACCGCGCATTGTTATCCAAATAAAAATTGATATATTGCAACAAACACGAGACGAATACAAACCACTTTTTCTCTTTAATAATTTCAGTGAGTTGAAAATAATACTTACACGTTCCATGTCAAATTCTTTCAATATCGTCACTCTTTTAAATTTCGTCTACCAAATTTTGTTATAAATATAATAAACCCGCAGTCTACTGATTAGAAATGGTGAAGCAATATGCGTACAACAATAAACTTGCTGGTGAATTTTACTTCTCTCTTATGTAAATAATGCAATTACTAATTTACAAAGAATTTGTCAAACTTTTCATTATCAACTTTAATATCAACTTTTGAGAGCGTGTAAGTAGATAAGTTCGTTTCGTAATATAACCGATATCCAAGTGTAGCTAACAAGATTTAAAAGACGATGCAACAGGTTATACTTAGCTGTCTTTTTAGATTATTGTTGAAGGCATTCAGTATCTTTCAACACTTGTGGAGAGCGTAATGAAATCACTGTGTGATTATACCGAGTCTACTGTAATTATTGTTAGTCTACGGACTGCCTGTAATTATCACTACTATAGATATAGGAATGTTGACTGATTATTATATGGAATGCAACAAGGATTGTCATGAGTTTGAATCGTTTACCAGCAAGTTCACGATGCTGTAGATTTTTCCTACACTTTGAAAATATGCGACACTTCTTGTTCATTTAATTTACACAGCTGCAATTCTTTACAACGGAACGCTTCCTCAAAACTCACAAAGATTATTTTATTAATTAACGATTAAAAATTATTCAGGTATTGGACATAAAATTAGTCACAACGTATTCAATCATACAAAAACTAACAAAAGCTAACATTCGCAAGATTAATCACTCTGACGATATTATTGTTCATTGATCGACGAGACCAATTTCGTAGATCCTGAGCCAAAATTCATTTTTAAGTTTTTCGAGAAATGCCACTCAAATTTGCGTGGCGGTAAATGTTCTTAATTTTAACAGATTAGAGAAACCTAAGATTCAGACTAGACAAAACTTATGACAATTACTTGAAAGCTACGTTTTTTAAAGCTACTTCTTTTAGACCAATTGGTCTTACTATTCTTCTTATTGTAACAGCAATTTATCTTATTTGATTCCTAAACCTTACTCGAATTTTAATTACTGGCTTAGGTGGCAATCTAAATACTCCAAATGAAAAAGACCCGGACGTTGCAGTGCAATGGTAAAATATAACGAAACCTCGCTTGTCCGAACTATCATTGCCTAAGGTGACGTATACGCAGCACGGTACTTTACACAAATCACTAATACAACTACAGACTGCGAATTTTAAGCAATTACAACAAAAATGAGTCGATCGAATACAAAGCAGTGAAAACATTAAAAGAATTTGAAAATACTGCTTCATTAATTTTAACTCATCAAACTGATTAAAGAACGAAATTAAGTCCACGTAATTCCCGAATCTTATAATCGATACAAACAATTTTTATTTTGCATGAAAATCCGCAGTCTAGTTATAGCTAACATATACTGTAACAATAATTGTTCCTTTATCCGAACACCGATAATCTGTCAATTAATTCGGAAAATCAAGGATCTACTGTACGAGAAACGCTGATTAATGAAGGCTCAAACGTACCGGGGTTCGATGGTTGGTGTGAATGGCGTGACTGCTTGACAGTTGGTATCCACGTGGATCCGTCTGGCGGGATTAGGTGCGTCAAGGGAAATCCTCGATCGTGCTCGAACGATCCTCGATCCGCGAGTGTCAGCGTAATTTGCCGGCCTCTGTCTACGTCGCCGTGCTTTATGTACCGCCCCACTCTCACCGAACCTGATGCTCGGCACTTGTCGGCTCCACCGAATGGACCCTTTCGACCAATCGTGATTACGACCTGCGCAGGTAGATCCGTTCGCTTCGGCCCTGAATCCTTGCTTCGATTTATCTCGGCACTGTGTCGGAAATCGATAACCCGACCGCGGGTTTCATTGAACTTTTAGGACAGAATTCGCGATTTTCTGCTGTCGCCCGTAAGCTTGATGAAACGTCAATCACGGATTTTGATTACGCGGAATCTAACTCTTGCAAAACTATTCGACAGCAGCCTAAACAATTGAATAAAAATTGAAATGTTTCATTTATTGCTAACACTGAAAAGGTAAGTCGAATTTGTCGCATTTCGCTGACCCTAATGTAGAATATATAAGACGTAAGAGTATAATAGAATGTTACCAAAGGCAGAGAAATTCTGTAAATTGATGAAATATAAAAATGAATTCGTTTTTATGAATCCGTTTTTCTAAATAATAAATTGTAAACAGCATATTAAGATATATTTTTGATAGTTTTACAATGTAAAGATCTGTCTATCAAAACTATACGCTCAAGCAGAAAATATAAGTAAATTCTTGATTTCCGTAATACATGGAACGTTACCATATTTGGAACTGTTAGATGTGCAGATTTTATATGTCTATTTCCTTTAAAGTTGGTGTTCAATAAACATAATTTAAGTCCCGAGGATTAAACTTCCCTCATAGTTTGATAGCCGTGGAGTTAAGTGTCCTCTGTTAGGCTCCATTGTTTTCGATTTCGAGGGAAATTTGATGAACAAGTTCTAGAAGGAGTTGCTCTCGGGCAGTCAAACCGTTCGGACGTGTTGATATCCGCTCGCGAGTGCCGTACTGTGACTAATACATTGTATTGTGCTGTGTATGTGTGCGTTATGATACGCTTTCCACGACGGCAGAAAGTCTTAAGTGTGTGACTTCTACGCGTTCCGTGATCATAGCAATCCAAATATGGAACCGAACTTCTCACC
>CM052158.1:4302941-4317709 GCA_028455555.1 Augochlorella aurata | reverse complement strand
ATAGGTCCGATGCGCAAAGCGTTGCAAGTATTTCAAGATTTAATCAACGAAGAAGTTAGTAATATTTGTTTATTAGTAATGTTGTATTACTATTACTTTTATACAATCCCGCCGAAATTGCGAAATTTAAATGAACGATTTTCCGTGAAGTTGCGCGTTTCCGGTCGCCAGATGGCTCTTCTTGTCTTTTTATTTATTGTATTATATTTATGTTTATTTTATTCTCATGTCTCTATTCTTTACACGTTTTATTTTCTATTACATTCTATTTTCTGATATGCGGTTAACAAAACATCATAATCATCATCGCCATTCTTGTCATCGTTATAGTTACTCTTATTTTTAATATTGTTTAGATTACTTTTAATTGATTAAATTTATCTAAGCGAATAATCGAATAATTCTATTTGAAATTGCAATCTCTTTCTTTTGTTTGTAAACCACAGATAAAATTAATTTCGGTACTTCCGGTACCGCCAATTTCGTGACCAAACGTTCGTTTATTTTATAGTTACCGTCATTAGCCATTAAAAATTACCCAAAATTAACGTAACTATTCCCACCGATTTTAATTTGCATTTGCAAATTAAGCGGCAAGTAGTATTCCATAATTTTATCACGGTCGGTTGCATGTTGTAAGTACTTAGATACAATGAGTTCCGTAAGTCTTCGTCCAGCTAACAACACTAGTCTGATTAACATTTAAAAGAAATTCAAATCATTTAGTCTAGTTTAAAAAAGCTGTGTTTTATAAGGTGTTCGAACACTTTTTGTCAGGGGTCTTACATCTCGTTTGTGGCTCTAGAACGGTTTCTTCCTAGAACGGTTCCACGGCAGCATGGTTTCGAACCGAAGAGTATCACGTCTAAAAAAATATCGCATGTAATAATATTATAAGAGAGTGTCCTTATCGAAGAAGTGCTTATAATAATTGAATATTCGATTTTCTAACGAATGCGCATAGTTTTCACGATAATTACAGATTTTTAAAGAAGTTTATTAGCATGTTAGTTCAAAAACATATTGAGTCCCATTCTAACCCGGTGACGCAGAATTTGTCGCTTTACTGAATTGCATAGACGCTGTACTGATAAAATAAATAAACTGTCTGGGTGGTCGCCAATAAATATTCCATGATGATACATCACGAAAGGAAGCGGCGGTGTTATCACGAAGGTGGTAAGAATGATTACCGAATTGTTACACGTGATAACCGTGCACGAAACTGCTTGTAGCACAGCACTATTATGTTTTAAAAAATGCATTAGTAACGTTTTGTAACTGATTAGAAAGGGTAATCTGTCATAATACAACGACACATTCTAATTAGAGATTTAACTAAATTCTGATTACTGACAAATCTTCATTCCACTTTCACTTTAAAGTTCTATGTATAAAAATGTGCATTTACATAGGTATCTGCGTAATAACATCTTCGGAATCTCCACTCAAAATAGAATCTACACATTGGCGAATTTTTAATTTCTAACATCATCTATTTTTTATAAAGGAATTAGCGTTATTATTGTATACTTTCATTATATATTACTAGACCGCGGATCTTTATGCAAAATCAAAATTTTCTTATCGAGTTGTGAGGAACGGAGGTTGAATAAAAATGTATTTCTTCTTTTACTAATTCTAATAAATTAATAAATGCATAAAATCCGCAGTCTATATATTATATGTATACTGAAAAATTGATCGAGCACCGTGACACAGTGCACAGCGTCGTACACTGACAGTTAAGAAAGGATGAGAAGAATTAATAAATCTCAATCTCTCAAAATGTCGTGGAAGTGGAAATATATTAACTTTAATTATGTTATCATATTTAAACATCTTTCTATAGATTCATTTGTCTAAAGATTTGAATTATGTGGACAATTATGATTCGTCATGAATTATTTCTAGGTATGCATAGCTGGAAGTACTTTTAAAAGATTTACAAGAAATTCAAGCCCTGCAGTCTCAGGGAAACGATTCAGGTAGGAAGTAGGAAGATATTCTCAGCCGGTTTCTAATAATACGTAAAGTCAAAGATCGATAAACCAGCTTCTAGCTAACGGGTCACTGAGTGATGACGCCAATAGTTATCGCGAAAAATCAATTATCATGCGAGTTAGAATTATCATAGTATTGTCTAAGCGCAAGATGTCTTCACAGGTGAAAAGTTGTGTTTCATCCCAAATCGGTTATCACGACGAATACGGGAATTTTCGTACACAGACGTTCTATCTCTTAAAAATTGGAAAAATTTACACTGATATACATTTATATATTTATACATACAAGATAGATATGCTAGATTCACGTACTCATGAATTTTCAAGGTATTAATTCGTCGTAATTATGTTTAAACACATAATAATGTAAATGTTTAATATCTTCCTATTTCTATTATTAACTTAATTTCCCAATGTTAAATTCTCTAAATAATATACTTTAATTTCATAAAGATCTTCTGAAATTTTGGTTCAAATTCCCATTATCGTATCTGGTTTGATAAATATCAGAATTGGACAACAAATTTCCTTTGTTTATACATTTTCTTGAGTTTAAAACATTCATAGATGTCGAAATTGTATAAAAATTCGCAGATCGATGATAACGCTCTAGTTTGCATTTCATAGATCTGCACATGCCATAAATTGATAAAGATCCACAATTTCATCGAGAGCTTCTTTTCCTAAAATTTCTAGATGTTTTCTCAGAGCACATTTCTAATGTAATTCCTTCGATTCCAGAAGTATTGCCTGTCCAAACCATTTTTTCGCCGCGTCAAAAGGGATGATTATCTCTTCGGGCTAATCGAATCGGTTTCTTCCCATTGAAGCTCTCCAGCGTTAACTACGATTAATTGAAGAGGGTTGTTCCGGGATTCGTGTGGCTGCCCTCTATTCCGCACAGAGTATGCCAGCATTGGGGTAGGAGGAGCACCAACGCCTTAACTGCATTCTTCGAGCGACGAACTACATTATTTGAAACAGAAGCGCGTGCAAAGGGTGTTGTCATGGTGACGCCAGTAGGTACAGAGCCCTGCCCTAAACTAGCATCATGTTTCCAAAGGTTCCTTGAGATTTTCGCTTGACACCGAGGTAGTTATCCGAAACTCTGCAGGTCATGTTCGATAACTCGCTTGTTGGGTACCGCCCATGGTGTAGAAAAATTCTGAGAATTACAATATCACGTCCTCGTCGACATACAGTTTCGAACAAAACTAAGTGGACATGTAATAGATAGATAAAGTATACTTTGCTTATTACTAATACTTTATGTTGTCACATTGTGCTTAGATTACGGTTTCTAATCGGCTAGGAATGCTGGTTATTAGATCTTTAACCCTTCTATGCTGCGCTAATTTTACTCGATTCTTCATTCTGGCCATTTGATATTTTATAACAATGCAACAAAATCGTTATGACCCATTCTTGCGGTGGAAATAAATTCTTAGTCCTTTTGGCATACACTATTTTCTTAGCGCATTCGATACACATGTAAGCTTGTATTACCGGTGGTACACGTGGCATGGAACTTGTTAATGGAAATTTTTTGATATATCCCAATTCTGACTGCAATTCTTTGAAAAATTCGAGTTTACTGGTTCTCTTATCCAATGGTACTTTGTTGTCAAATAAAATAATATTCGAATGTAGGGACTATCTAACTGTAATCTGCTGAATTATTATGTTTGATAATATAAATATAGTAGAGGCAACATATTATAATGGTTAATAACGTAAAATAGCATTATACTACGTTTAGTTTAGAGTCGGCAATTGCTAAGGTATTCTTGAAATCGGACTTACGTGTAACATCGTATAATCAATGATACAGCATGTATTAATATCATACGATATCAACGTGGACAAACATAGGACTGTTAGGGTTTCATGGAAAGTGTTGAAGTTAGGGTAGCGAGACAACTAAAACGTAATATAAAACAAAATGTATAACTAGCTGATGCTGTAAAAATTATTACTGCAAAAATTATTACTAAAAATCAAAGTAGCGAAAAGATTAATATAACAAGTAAAATATAATATAAAATAAAATGTGTAATTAATAAGATAATAATCATAAACTTTTGCTAAGCTTTTGCTAAACGATAGAGTAGATAAACCACGTCGCCCACGACTGGCTTTGGTCAGTTTTCACAAACAATCGGTTGTTTGAAAAATAACATGCTGTTAGATCGATATTCCAGCTCGTTCTCAGGAACTATCATGTCGCGTATTGTAGGTTTGAAACATCGCGAATGTTTGTGCTCCATTCATGATAATATCATCCCCAATTTAGACTGCCTTCTTAGTAGTTCCCAGTTTATGCCATCGTTTCTTACTACACGGTCTCATCTTCGGTCGGCGTGTTCATACCGAAATTCATCTCCAAACTGAAGCGTGATTAACAAGGTGTATTTTAACATTTGGACAGAGCAACGGGTCTCTACCTCGTTAACCTTCCCGAGCTGAGATGCCGTACATCAAACGTGCTAGCTAACATCCATCCGTAAGATCGAAATTCGAATACGACGTTACGATAATTACATATAACTCAAAACATGTTGGTACACTACCGTTCAGAATAATCACCACCTAATAATTATTTATAAAAATGGTTTTGAATTTACATTATTTTATAAACGTTCGTTGCAAATAAAGATGTTATTATAATTTAAATGTACATAATTCAGTTTTACAGTAAAAATCAATTTATTATTATTAACATCTATAAACATTTTCTAGCATTTTGTATTATTCAATATACGTTTACTATGATTAACTACATAATTTATTTTTCCATTAAAAATAGGTAATATATTTATTTTTTAACGCAACTATTGTTACTTGAAGAGTTTGTCATCTGTTCCTACTCAAATTCCTTTCCATCTCAGATTTCTTAGACTTTGTTCTAGATATTTCACTTTATTTCGCACATTTCAACCTATATATCGTTCGAGTTTCATCTCATTTTAATACACAGATGCATCTTGAACACATTGCGATGCACATAACAGATGATCTTCAGACTTTGTTGTTAGTTTTAACTTCTCTACTTCGTGCCATACATATGAAACTGCATCGTTCGATTTTCATCTCATTTTCATTCGCAGATGCATTTTGGGTACATTGCGTTGAGAAAAACCATCTGTTCTCAAACCATCAGATTTCTTAGACTTAGTTCCAACTTCTCTCCTTTGTATGTATCACACATTTTAAACTGTACCGTTTTAGTTCCGCTTCATTTCAATTCGCAGGTGCATTTTAAATATACTTTGGTGAGAAAATCTTGTCGTTATTTAAGATTTTATGCCAGTTCTAACCCTTGTACATTGTACCAAAATGTTAAACTGCATCGTTCGATTTTCATCTCATTTTCAGTGACAGAAACTTGATATTTTTGTATAATATAAAATATACTTTATATATTTTAATATATATTATTATACATTATTATACATTATTATACATTATTGTACATTATTATACATTATTATTAAAATATAATTTGAACTAGCAAAAACCAGTGTTCCTAAAATATTGCAAAAATTTTCCTGGTTAAATGTCCACATGTTTTTGAACGGTAGTGTACATCATTTGTCATTACCTAGACGGAGATCGTTGAGACAGGAAGGTGTCACGAACGACTAGTGTGCAACCAACGAGGTTCAGTAATTATCGGCAAAATTATCAGACTTGTAGACACATAGTTTGTCGCAGCGGTTTGAGTTAAGCATCGGTGTAACGTGTTCATTAGACCTGGTTAATTTATATGTTCGCAGCGCGCCTCCGATTTTGATAGATATAGTTGTTGCGGTAGTCCCCTCATTTCTCACGCCGCAGCATTTTATTTGTAACAGTAAATAGAAATGGTAACACAATATGTATACAGTCAGGGACAAAAAGATAAGACATTAATTTAACAATTTTTATTTAGTATGCAACGGTAATGAGATTTCTTATATGAACTTTCTTGGCGCCACTTTTATTTGTAAGCTTTAGTCGGGTAAGCTAAAATTCAACATTTGATACGATTTTATCTGGAAAAACGTGTTGTTCCAAATATACTTAATACTTTACAAACTTTTAACTTGGAGCTATGTAAATTTAAACAAAAACTAAAATTATGTTTTTATATTTTCATACATATTTTATTTAAATAGCGATAATTTATATTGTTAGAAAATCTTGTAAAATATCTATTATTTCGGATAATATAATTTTAGAGATAATTGAACGACTTGAAGCAGAAATGAAGATTGAATGAAGAACGTTGAATCTATCTTATATAGTAGTATTGGGTACACAATTAAATTCCGATAAATTAGATTCAGTGAACCAAGGGTAGTAACATATTTTATGATTAGAAAAGAGTAAGAAAAGAAAAGATATACAGGGTGTCCCAAAAATGTCTAACAATCCGGAAAAGGGGTATACCTGAGGTCATCTCAAGCAACTTTTTCCTTTACAAAAATTTTCTCCAAGGCATCGTTAACGAGTTATTAACGAAAAACATTGACCAATGAGAAGCGAGCTCCAGTAGCGCGAGGTGACCGAGCCAACGAGCGGACAAAGCCCGGTTTCGCTCATTGGCTCAGTCGCCTCGCGCCAGCGGAGCTCGCCTTTCATTGGTCAATGTTTTTTGTTAATAAATCGTTAGCGATGCCTCGGAGAAAATTTTTGTAAAGAAAAAGTTGCTTGAAATGACCTGTAGATATAAGTTTTATCACAGTTTATTAAAACATCACACAATACATTTGTTAGCGATTTATACTCTACTTTAAACTATCGGAAAGAATTCATGATTATCAGCTATTAGCTTGGTATCATGCTCGATCTAAAATACATTAAAGCTTGTAATATTTTCTGAACCAAGGATGATACCGATTGCCTAGATCTCACCACGAGGAGGTTGCTGATTTAGAGACACAAAAGGGAGTCAAAACGAAACCGGTATTCCCTTTGGTTCGCTTCCGAAGTGGATCAGTGAAAAACTATTCAATCCACAGGGACCAAAGTGAATCAGAGCAGAAGGCTTTGATTCTTTCGAAGTGAAAAAGAAGAGCCAGTCAGAGCAGAAGGCTCTGTGGATGATGCGACGCGTACAATGCATGCAAAGCTCTTAGAGCCTCGCAGGTACCGATATCCAACGCTTCACCATGAGAAATGATGATGCAAAACAACACTCTGCATCCCGATGACCATTGTCCCTTGCACCCCGCCTCAACAACTGGTACAGGACACAGTTGAAGTGACTTGGGGCGTCTTGCAAGTTAATGAGGCAGCTATAAGGAGCCCTTACGCGGAAGAAGAACGCTATCTTCTGGTTCCAACCACCCCCATGCCTACACGAGCAATATCGAGACCTGTTCTAACTTACTTAAGAAATTGCAAGCAAGACCGACGCAGCAGAAGGCTGTGTCGGAGTCAAAAAGCGAGACGAACAAGTGAAACTAACGCAACAACAGTCGATATATTTCACAACGACGAGTTTAAACTATTTAGAACTAACTTAGTCTTAACTAAGCGACTTGAAACTACGCATCCCGCGGTGGATGAGGTGTCTTCAGTCGATGATAGACCCTCGGAGGGCGAAATATCTTCTGATTACGATGATCAGTTAATGGGGTATGGTGTTGAATCAATGGTCAGTTCCTGTAGTGAACCTGAAACAGACTTACTATGATTAATCAGAATATAAAAGAGGTGAGGGGATAAAATAGGCAACTATCGCCACACAGGGGTGTTAAGTTAACCCGGATACGGATGCAATTTTTGTGAAATTAGAGCGAAGACAAGTCGCATCGGTCTAAACGATGAGAGAAACGAACGAGAAACGAAATCAAACAAACATAAATTAAGATCAATCTATAAGCGCTTTGGGTACCTTGGGGACGCTACTCTATGCATAATACTTGCTCACGGACCTTTGCAGTGAGTGAGTCAGTTTGCATTGATCGGAAAACTTCAAAGTAGGATCATCTGACTTCTTAATATTTATAACAATTCCGTTTGTTAGAGGCATGGTTGAGCACTGACTTGTATATTTTCCCGATTAATTTGTTAATGGAAATAATTAGTAACGTCAAACATACAGAGTGATTTTTAAAGCTTGAATGATCTCGGAGGGTTGTTACATCGAAAATATTATATTGATCAATTTATTATTTCTAGCTGTTTAAAGATTATAGAAATTTCTTTTCCTGATGATATCTTCTAGTACTCTTTCGTTTGTTTTACAATCTAATATTCAAACAAAATCAATGTCAGGACTCGTGGTACAGAAAAAATGATGAAGCACAAATATTCCGAAAAATTATTTCGGCAAATTAATCACTTTCGTCGCACATACATTTCAAAGTTTGTAAATCTCCAAGCTCCAGATTTCAGAGAGTCGTTTGAATATACGCGCCGTACGAATTTGTGGCTTCCAAATCGTAAAACGTACTGTAATACAAATGAGGTATACGTAATACTCGATTCTCACTAAGAAATTCAAATTTCTGAAATATCATCTGGAGCCCCAGTTTTCGGTGACAAAAATTTACATTGGGTGCTAAGTCTACTCCTATACCTGGTCTGTGATATTACATTTTCTTTTCTGAGATCATGACGGTAATAATTGAAATCATCAATGTCATCTATGTTAAATTTTATTTTATTTGTAAATGTTATATTATGCCACTTAAGAAACAATGTAGATATACGATACAAATTATTTGTTCAATCTTAAAATTTAATTGCTCGACGGTTAAATATCAACGGACTACCGACTGTCGGTACAACAGTATCGTGGCAACCCTTTTCCTAGGGATTATCCACCGCAGAGCAATTTCACATTATGTAACAACATATTAGAATGTTCATTCTCAGTCGAATGAAAGTTTCATCAGAAACTTTTCTATGTAGTGGATAATACTTCTACTATATAATAATATAAGTTAAGAAGATAATGTATTAATATAGTTTGTAGATTTTAATACTTTAGTACTCACGGTAATAATGTGTTAGTTTGGGAACGTAAATAATTTATCGCTGTACGGAAAACGAAGTTATTATTAAACAAAAATTAAGATAATTGAGGTCAATTGAAGCACGTGCCAAAATTTTAATTTGTGACCTTTCGAAGTTCAAATTAAACTGAAACTATTCTCTGCGTTCTCGTTCAAATGAGTTCATTATTATCGTAAATCGTGATTTACTACATTTGGGAGATGCCATTATACCACATAAGGCCATTTTAATCAAATACGAGCACGCGTTAAAACGTAGATTATGATACGATTGAACAAACTTATGGCATATTAATTAATCGTTTGCTATGCCCTATATTATTATTTGTATTGTTATCATTATTGTTATTATCGTCAACATTATTATTATTATTATTATCACTATGTTCCAGATCGTTTGTTGCTCTGTTGAGAACAATTCCCATGTCGCGCCTTTAACTATTACATGTACAACCATTTAACGAAAATCAGTATTTATTAAAAGTAAAAGTTTGGATTGTAGAGTGTCTCTGTATAAATATCGGCAATATTTTCTATTTCAAGCATAAAATCTGGGTTCGCTGGAACACCGTGCGTTGGCGCTTATTATCCGTGTAATTAAAATGGAAAGTTAACGAGGAAAATGGTAGCAAACGTTCCGTCGCATGCTTTTATTCGAGTTTTATGGGCGCGGGCCTTAACTTCACCGCCGAGAAACTTTTCTTTTATTGCATTAAAACTTTCGTACGTGGGATACGGGATATCATGTGGCTCGAGTATATTGTCGTGTAATGTCCGCTAAGGACGGGGAAGAAATCATAGATAATATACTTCAATTTTACCGCCGCACTCTCCTGGGAACCTATTACAGCCTAGTATAAAAACATCCTCTGCTGAAGTAGTTTCGAAATTTCGTTCCGTACAAAATCAGACACTTGAAACTAATCTTACAGTGGAAATATTTTCGCAGTGGAAATACTTGTGTATGAACAAAACGAGGAAAATGGATTGCACGAAAAGTTACTTGATTAATATATTTGTTACAATGGGGAAAGAGAAATCTTTTTGTCACCAGTCTACGTACTACTAAAAATTCTCCTTTTTAGCTTACAATATGTACAGTTTTTAGTAAAATGTTATTTTGCTTTGCTATAATTGAATATTAAAAACACATAAGGAACTGTCGGTATCTCTTAACGTGATTTTAATATCGCGTTTGTGAAGTCATAAATACGAAAGAGGTCATTATAATTGACATTTTTGTTAAAATTGATTAAGTCGAAAACAAAACTATAAAAATACTACAAGAATTTGAGAATATTTTAACACTATGTATATTATTAAAGTTATTAGAAGAGGAAAGACTTCGACAATTTTTCTATTGCATAAAAATTTGCGATCTAATTATAACTGTGACAACTATAAAAATATTCAACTAACTATTTTTCTTTTGGATGATGATTGGATTTATTTCCACGAGGTCGCATTAACAGTAAAGTCATTATAGTTTATTTCCACATACATATGGTCCATTTATTGGGTCTATAATAAACTATTAGCAAACGATGAGAAGGTTATTAACAGCACATAATCAATTACAGACATATGTACATATACTTACGAATATGCATATAAGTACATATTCATTATCTGTATTATTTAGTAAAAAAAAATTATAGTTTATTGTGCTTTATGTTTTACATGTTTGATGTATGTACAACTATTCTTTCTTGTATTGTTTATATAACATTGTTATTATAGAAGGTAGGTTACATCTTCTGCTGATGCCATGTCATTCTCGCCGACATTTACTTACGAGCACTATTATACTTCTTTTGTACATATTTCTATAGAGGAATTTGGCAAATAGAGATTGTCGAATACTGTAAGATTAGCTGCGATTAGCCAAAGGGAATCCGAGTGATTAGACAAAGACCCGCGCTTCGTTAAATTGTTTGGCACCGTTCAGATGATACGATTCTAGAGTACCGAAATGACATTTTGGCTTACTGCACGACATTTCAAGCGCCAGGCGATATCATCCATACAGCGTAAATCCGTTAATCCGAAATTGTACAACTGAAAGCCGCATGCTTGACTTTCACCTTCCGAGTATCTGTCAAAATTAACGATATTTGCAGAGCTAGCATGTCACACCTCAATTCGGTTTAATTCCGCCATATCCACCGTGATCGTTTCCACTTTATAATCGTCCTGTGACCGATTCTATCGGAAAATAGCTCCACCTATCTCCACAGCCCTATTATCTACCCTTTCGAAGCTGAGTGAAATGAAACGGTATAATCAGAAACCATAACTGTTCCAACCAAATGAGAAAAATTAAAGTGTAACCATCAAATTTTTGTTTGAAATGATTTTGGTTATTAATTAATGATTAAATATGAGCAGAAATTTTTTGATTATCAATAACTATTGTAAATGACGGAAATAATTTTTTTTACAAATAACTATTATAGACGATGTTTGCATGCAAACTAAATATTGTTTGCATTAATTCCAAGATGCAGTAATTAAATAGACATTCCTTTATTTCCTCTATTATTTTATCCAATTGATACTAGGGCAATAGTATTCTTAAATTTTTGAAATGTCTTCACTATTTTATGTTCGATCTACTCATGTTTGTCATAAATGCATACAATCGGTAGTCTACTTATAAATAATTAGAACTGATTACCAGAATTTTGTATAGGTTACGAACAAACATTATCGGCGAACAGAACTTTATTTTATTTTATTTCTTTATTTAATAAAGACAGGTTTTCGAAACGGAATTTTTTCTCCTTTTTTTCAGTAGATTGTAAAGGAATAGATATTTTAGTTTTTAAACGTTCATCCAGTTTTAATAAAAATATTTCTAATCGAAGTTCATGATTTTAAGAAGGGTGGTTTTCATATTAGACATTTCTCCTACACGCGACAAGAGTTCATTCCCGATAGAAGTTCGTTCTCGATGTATTTCTCGTAGATCAAGTCTAAAATTCAGAAACTGTAGAGACAATGTGGACGTGCCAGGAGCAACAGCGCCGATTTTCAATCAAATCTTCTTTGGACCGTAAAATTCAATATTAATCCGTCGTGAAACGATTTTACTGCATCTACCACATGGAAAATTAATATTGACTGACTGATACAAAATGCGGATGAGATCCTATTTGCGAATTTATTTCGCACGATTTATGTCGCGGATGATTGACATAATAAACCCACCTTTACGCGAGTTCCACATTCGTGTCCCTGTTTTCCGATTTTAGAATACAATTAGTTATGCATAAACCTTTCTTCATGGTTAGCTGTTGTCTTGAACAGGCGAACACTTGTATGCAGGTCTTCATAAAAATGTTTCGAGTATTTGTGAGGTTTTTTCCACGAGTTCTCTCATGAGTTTGATCGTACAATTTTTCCCGATAATGGTATCGAAGGATTAACGATTCAGAAAAAGTTATGCATAGGCACTGGAAACTATTCGTGCGTTAATTGGTTTTGCTTGGATGTTGCGCTGATGAATAAAAAGACAACGCGAACAATTGATGGAACACTGATCGATACTACGCAACATGAAGTTGAGGCGACGTATAAAATAAATATGACATGCACATGAAAATATTGTAGAATAATTTACGCTGATAATAAATAAATAATTTAAGATGAGAAGTCGAAAAAAAACTCAAAGACAAAAGAAAGCAACACAGGACGAAAGAAATGCATAATTAAATTGAAATTATTACTTTTTTATTAATACTACTAGTTTATGTTACTAGTTATAAATTATATATATTACTAAATTATATGTATATGTTGTATATGTTATTTTTAAAGGTTCAATCAACACGAAGATATCTGTTAACGAAAAGCTTGTGGCGTTTGCATTGTACCGTTCCAGTTACATGTACAGTAACAAAGGGTTAACACCAGCAGGATCTGCAACAATCCTGATTGCAAATATGGCATTCGTATTGTTTTGGAAGCATATTTATACTGGAATCCGTCACATCAAATATCATCCAGGTTCCCGTGTACACGACTGATATTTTGATTCGCTTTTTGAAAAATGAAGTTTCATTTGACAGACAGCCGATCCATCATTTTGATTTATTTCAAAGTGTGAAATCTTTCTCACTTTTACTACCACTAACGTCACTTTAAAGGACGCTAAGGAAAGAAACAGTGTTCAGGAAAACATGTAGAATGTCGTAAATGAATACGAGAGAAGAACGATAAAATTTCACAAAAATATTTTTCACCTTGAACGGTGATATCGTCTTCGATGAATTTCAGGTATATATTTTATACTTAACGCATTGGGATTTCTATTTATGAGAGAAAAAAATGGTACGGAAAAATACCCGTAACTAAAGATAACAAAAATTAGGGGTCGACTTTATTGTTGTCTACTACAAACCAAGAGCTTTTATACTAGCAACGCGCGTAGATTTTTCTTAAGCTTCAAGAAAGATTTGAATTTTTAACATCTTTTTTAATCTTTCATTTTTGTTATTATTTATTTTAAGATTTTGTCATTCTTGTCTCACCCTTTCAGTGCTACACTTTATGTGTTGAAGAATGTTTATAGTTCATTGTGAGGCGAAATAATTAAGTTTCAAGGAATAGTTATTTATACGCTTAATATTTTAATTCAAGTTGGATAGTGTATCAGATAGTTGATTTAGTAGAAATATATTTAAAAATGCATGAAAAGCGAATTAAAAATATTTAAGATATATCGGTATTTCGGTAACGATAACTAGTACAACTAGCTTTTTGAAGCATCGGTAATTGGTACATTTACATTATTTTTATTTCTCATTAATTTTATGTCAAATTTAAGTAAATTTCAGCTGAGAATATACAGGCTGTATCAAAATTATAGCTCTGGGGAATGAGGGGTTCCGGGGGTCATTTGAGATAACATGCAATCCGCGGCTTTGTTTACGAAATATTAACGAAAAACAGTAGCCAATGAGATAATGGCTATTTCCCACTTAGGGTTTGGCCCCGCCCCTTTTTGTATTAGTCTTCTCCCTCTAGGGTTGGCCCTTCTCCAGTTTGTATTAGCCCTTCCCCCTTCTGGTTTGGTCCCTCCCCTTTTTGGGTTAGCCCCTCCCTCCTTTATATTGGCCCATCGCACTCTCGAATTGGCCGTCCCGTTTGGATATTAGCCCCTCCCTCTTTTGTATTGGCCCCTCCCTCCGTTATATTGACCCTCCCACTTTTGTATTGGCTCCTCCCACTTTTGTATTGGCTTCTCTCACTTTTGTATTGGCCCCTCCTGCTTTTGTATTCACTCCTCATATTGTGGCTCGCGTGGAAGTGGTCGCGTCAACTAGTGCTACAGATAAATATCCGTGGCTCCTGTTTCAGAGAGGCGAGAAATTCTACCGAGATGGTAATCTTGATTTAAAAGGGACACGACCGTTGCCGTGGCGGCGACGACGTTGACGTTGCAGTGCGAAAAGTGAAACAGTCCTTTCTCAGTCTCAATCGACCGCGTGAAAAGTTATTGACACGTTCTATAATTATTCACTTTCTTTCGTTATTTTTGTCATTTGTGTTGGCCATTGTTTAAATAATCTACCATTGCTTTGCGAATTATTCGCTGAATTCTGTTCAGGCACGAAATTATTTAAATTATGATATCATTTATGTACTCCGGCGGACTTACTTATTGTTAATCTTTTTTGTACACATCGCATAAAAATTTCATGTGGCACGGTTTTCATTTCATTTCATTTCATTTCATGTCACGGTTAAACTA
>CM052158.1:4249596-4295431 GCA_028455555.1 Augochlorella aurata | reverse complement strand
AGATAAATCTTCGGGATTATTGATTTTTCAACAGGATTCTGAATTTTTCATCGAACCTAAACCTTTCATGAAACGCGGTTTTCCAGGTTTCGTTTCAGCCATCAGAGATTCAAAAATATCTATCTCAATCTATCTCAATTACCAGTAATTTTATCAATTCTGCGATAATTTAATCTAGTTTTTCCATAACCAGTTAAATAAATTACTTTTACAGTGTTCCTTCCTAGCTGAACCCGATACTAAAGTTCTTAAAATTATATATCACTTTATAATAAAATGTAACATAAGAATTTAATTATTGACAAATATTGTATATAATGTATATAATTGTAGTCTGCTGTATAATCCTCATATGGTTTAAGGCAATAATAATAAATAATACTTTTACAACAGAGACATCAGAAAGACTCATAGGTCTTCAGAGAAGAACATTAATATCGAATTAATATCGTTAACTGCATCGTTCTGAAAATGGTCCGCCGTACAAGGATTCACAGCAACTTATTCACGTTCAAAAGTGGTAGAAAATAGTATAAATAACAAAGAATAAATATATTCTTCACAGTTAAAGCTGAATCAAACAATTCCGCAAACAATGCAGTTGGCCAACTGCAATCCGCATCGCACAGGCAGATACTGCAGAACGTTAGGTACAAGCTTCATTCTCAACGTCCGATGACAAAATATTTACTTCTACAATATCTTCGCTACTAGTGTTTAGATAGGAAAGTTGCCCGCCTTAATGCCTACATAGTTTGCCGTTGTTATTGGAGCGGAAAAGTACACAACTGCAGCAAGATTGAAAATGGAACCAATTTTTCGTAGTATTCTTAAGAGAATCGTTTGCCCTCTAAGCAGCGCGCTATCGAGGTCGAAGTATAATATCCGAGCAGAAATATTTCTTCCGCCAATGTATGTTTCCGCTGGTGTTTCAACATATAATGATTCATACGTTAACGAAAGCTTATTTATTAGGAACATAGAGAACCGATAGCCTGGCGCTAGGGTAATAGAACCAGTTACTGTTGGCTAGCCAATTACCGTCTTTACTTTCAAGCACAGTTATCTTTATATTTATCAAACATGATATTAAGATTTTTATATTTAAATTAAATTAATCGTTTATTTGTACAAATTAAACACGCGAAAGACCGAGATTCCATGTTCTACTAGATTCTAGAGTCTAGAAGAATTGGGATACTGTTCTTGAAGGATCTGGCCACGGAGTGGGGAAGACGGTGATGCCTTCTGGTAAGAGAACCGCGAGGTACGCCTCTGCACTTACCCCAGAACCGTCAAGGAATACGGGCCTTGGAATAACTTCACAAATTTCTAACGTACAATACTGTCGCCGAGTGTATCATCATCACTGGTACAGCAGAATTTGCAACTGTGCCTGCAACTTACAGTAGAACTCCATTTCTACGAACCTGACAAGAGACGAGTTGGTTAGCATAATCAGTAGGAGTCCATCACCGGCTATGATGTTTCGTTCTTCAACCCTTTGCACTCGAGTGACGACCCTGAGGCACCACTAGAAATTCTTCCATCACATTCTGTAATAATTCGTAGATTGCAAGACATTCTAAAAAACATGTATGCAGAAAATGCAATCAATCGTATACTTTCAAAATACTGTAGGTCAGGGAAGCTGTTATGGATTTTTGTCAGTTAATTATAACACACGTTTCTATTTGAGGATCCAGTTGTGGAAAGAGTCTAATTATAGAAGGTCGACTTTAGAGCTCACATTTAAAGTCCTAAAATATCGAATTAGTAGTTTAAATTGAAAGTACTAAAATGTCGAGATTAGCGTTTAAATTTAGAGTTCTAAAATTTCTTTCATGTAAATGGTGTTCATATAAACGAAGTTAACACAAACGAATTTAATACAAACGAAGTTAATACAAATGATGTTAATATAAACGAAGTGAATATAAATGAGGTTAGTGTAAACAAAATTACATAAACAGAATTTTACTGTTGACGAATAGAATAATTAATAACACTGTAGGCAAGTATAAGTGACTAAATGGTCAGAAATTTTTTAGCTATTCTGTCTGGAATGAACGATAACTAGCGTTTATCACTTGCAAGATAAAAGAGTAGAAATGGGTCATTACGACATGGGAATGTGCTACACAGTCTGACGAGACTAAGACTGACAAAATTAGCCTTGATGGACGTTCTTGGTACTGGATTCCAGCGAGAGAACTACTTCAACCGCGTCGCGTAAAACAAACCGTCAAACATGAAGTGTCCATTATGTTTTATGAAGGTATATGACTATTTGATGTTGGTTTATTATATTCACTATAAAGTATAACGAACCTAGATGTACCTACGTGTATGTATGTTTGCAAAAGTATTCTACACTAACATGTATTATATACCGTTAAAGATGGCCTCCTTAGAGAAATATTATCCTTTAATGTGGCTAGAACAGTCGAGTTTCACATGAGTAGAAAAGTGTTAAGCTTGTTCACTGTGATCAATTCCTAATTGAATTTTTCGATTGCAAGTATTACATTCTTGCAATTTATTATACGCATTCAAATCCAGTCGAATTCCGTCAATTGACCAGACAAGCTTCTTAAATACGTGTTGTACAAAATTTGTTAATAATATTATTAGCACTGTAATTATTATACTGCGGATTTCATGTGTTTATAACAAAAATTATTAGATCAAATACAAAATAGTGAAATCATTCAAAGAATTGAAAAATATCATTGCATTATTTCCAATAATTAAAAAACGAAATTAATCTCTACGTAACTCCTGTATCCCGTAATTAGTGCAGAGAATTTTTAGTTTGCATAAAAATTCGCAGTATGGTAATCAGTTATGACTATCGGAATCAATGCAAAATTCAAAATTTTGATTGGCTATCAAGATTATTGGGCATTCTATAGTTGATTTAAAAAATTCAAAAGTTCAGGTAAAATTACATTACGCCAGAAGACCGTTTGTTTCTCGTCGAAAAATTCCCAACACGGATTCGTTTTCATACGTTGAGTATTTCAATGCTTGTACGAGAGTCGATGCATACGAGAATGCATTAAAACAATTCCAGAAGCTAAAAGCAATACCCGAAAAACTCCTGAAAACTCGGGGATCCGTGACACGTTAGAGCTTTTTGCACCTCTGAAGGGCCTTGGGAGATGAAGTAGGGAACATTGAAAGCTGGGAAGCATGAGTTATGGTTCTCGTAAAGTAGTCGAATGTCCAATCGAATGACCCATCAAGAAGCTACGTTCAGATTATTTTTCTTGTGATAGTGGGCAGGCGAAGTGCTGTGGGAATGCTTAAAAGACAGTGGGGACAAAAAGAGACAGTTAACTGTACCGTAACCACTTCATATGTAATGCAGAGCTTACGAGTCTATGATCATGTAACTATGGGCCAATGTCACGCGAGATCTCCTGGATAGCATTTGTTTACGGTTCTTGTTGAAATAAGATGTTTCGATAAATATGACATCGTAAGGCACGCATTGTTTTACTTGGATACCAGGAACGAAATAATTTCCTTTTCGATATTTAATTCGACTAATTATATGTATTCAGAGGTCATTGAAAAGAAAAAGAATTTTGAAAATTTATTCATTTCAATTAACGCGATCATTTGGAAAATGGCGCGATTAGGGAAGACTACCATGCTGAAGAATCATGTTGTAATTGTCGGGATATGCACGATCATGCTATAAAGGAACTTTTAGGACGAATATCGAAAGCATGCTTGCCAATAATACTTTATAAATCGTACGAACCGCGCAGATTTGGTACAAATGGACTCATTAATTGATTGGTTATGTATTATCCGATAAATACGCGAACCGTGAATTTAATTATTCAATTATTCCGAACGAACGGTTATAGTAACAAAGTAATCATTCGGCGTATATTGAAGCATCAACCAATACAAAAGCAAGTAAGACAGTTATTAACGTGGAAAAGTGGGTTACCTGCACTTTGCTTTCGGCCAGAACGAGCTACGATATATAAAACGTTGTTGTAACTCGATCTAATTAAAAGTTGGCCATATAAAAGTTGTCCTTGCTGGTAGCGGCGTATTTGCGACTGTGTCGCGATACGTGCAGGTCGAATTAATGAAATATTAATATCCCAATTGCATCTGTATTAGTACCATGTTCGAAAGCATCTAAATTGAGGGGTTCATTAAATATATCATGAGCGCGTCCGTCATTTGATCGTTTAGTGAAATATATTTATATTTATGTACTATAATTTTCTGCCTATAATCACATATTTTCTGCACGACCACGCGACATATCCTGTCGACATACTAGCTCCGAATGCGTTCAGTATTCCTTCCATTTCTGGAAATGATTGGAAGTGGACGACCCTTTCGTGGCAAACATCTGAATGCAGAGTGAGGGATAACTTCTGCTTGACTAGCTTTATACACAGTGATCCGCATAAAATATAATATGCATATTAATTAGTTATTAATAGAACCGTGCATAAAAAGATTTATATTTCTTTTACTTTTACATCCTCTTATTTGAATTAAATACATTCTACAAGAACGAATAATGCACTTTGATCCACATTTTTAAACGAAGATAATACTAATTGAAAATTTTTGTAGAGTGATAAGGTTATTATTTAATAATTTGATATTTTATAATTTAATAACTTGAATGAGAAATATTGCCACCTAGTCATTTAATTAGTTAATTTTTGGTGTATATCCACATTCTTCGTTTCAGATAACAGTCCATTATCCAAATAGTCATTTAGTCGTTAAAATACAAAATTAAACTGTCATTAAGTCATTCGTGTCACTTTCTGGATCCCAGTACTTACTGTAAAGGTGGTGGGCAGCTGAACAAACACTCTAACCGCTTCTCAACAATGTTACACTTCAATAAAGGCTGTTTGACCATCTCGCAATAAACGAACGTGCACAATACGCGATGATGTTTCGTTTAATGAAATAATCGATACGCTTGCAATTGCTGTTTTTTTATTCGCACGTCACCATCGAATACTGAAATGTAAAATAACGTAATAGCATTGCAAAGTTTTCTTGTCAATATCATTCTATTCTGGTATAATTACGAACATGCACTGCATGTGTCGATCGGATATATTCCTTTCATTTCTTATTTGACGCTAAAAGTACAACACTTTTATCATTTGATAAGAGTACCATCTAGGTTCAGTTAAATCTGTACTCATCAATTTGTCAAGATATATCTTCAACATAGACAGATATTGAATTTTAATAATATCGTGTCCAGTTTCTATTTCAAGAGAAGGGAGTTTGATAAAGACGTCTGACTGACGTGTTTCACTATGGCATACCTATTCTATTGCTCGCGTTTAGTAAGTATACCACGCGTCTTTCAGAGGAAAAGGGTGTTTTATGCATAATCATAATTTTTAATGAATTTCGTTAATTTTACCTTATTCAGAAGTGATGAACACTTAGAAAGCAATATGCATATGATAAATATCGGTACGAGTAAATCGGTGTTTAACTAGGAATAAACGCGTATATCTCTGGAAACTGCACTATAATACCATGTTCCTAAGCTAATTACATAACAATTTATAGTAATTAATAAGGAACGAGAGTAGAAAGTAAAAATTTATTAAAAATATGTAAAGTCAATCAAGACCGCAATAGGATGGTAATTAGAAAAGCCTAATGTAAGCTTAACATTTTACCGACCGATAGTCTGTGAATCGATTGTCATGGCTACCAATAATTTGTTACCTATCGTTGAAGTAAAAGTGTTAGATTGTACTACTGAAAGCTCTCATATTTTTACATAATGTTTTACATATTAGATACGTTTCGCGATTAATAAAGTAAATAAAATAAAGACAGAAACTAAAATTCAACATTGAGTGACTGCAAGCTTCAATATTATTATATAATTCTTTAAATATTAGATACCTTTCACGATTAATAAAATAGATAAAATGAATATTGCTTAATGCTGATGTTATGAAAATATAAACATGTTAGCAGGTCTAATTACCTTATAATAACAGAAATGTTTACTGCCGGTCTGTGGCATACAGACCCGAAACACTATGGAATGGTTAATCTAGTAGTATAATTAAGTAATTGTTCCATTATCCGAATACTTGTTTTTGTTAAGTAGACTGTATAATCTGGGTTCTATTAAGGGAAAACACCAACATTTGTACACCAACACGGCGACAACGAAATACGATTTTCAAGACAAATCTGTCGACGCCTAAAGCGATTAACGAGAAACGATTTTCATACAAATTCGAAGAACTTTTATATACGAATATTCTGAAGACTAAAACTTCACCATATGAGCAAATATGAACTTTGCTCTTCATTGAGTATCGAAAATGTAGTTTTAGTTACTAGAGAATTGAAAGAAAGTTCACTTGTGATCTTTAAAGTTCTACTATTCTTCTTATTCTCTCTTGTTCACTATTCACACTAACATTCGAACGGCGGACTCAGGGTCCATTCGGACCCAGACCGGGGAATTGATAAACTTGGTATGTTGAGTTTCTGACAACTAATTTCAATCTTCAATGTTTCGACAAAGTCTATAGAAGAACTAACGTGACTATATAGAATATTCTAAATAATATATCGAACTAAATTAATAAATAAAAAGATCATCGTAAGTATACCCAATTATATTTTATCAGAAAGGTCCACTGTTGAGAGTTAACCTAACGTTGATAGATTCTTCTTGTTTCTGTTTCGTCCGAATGAAAAAATAAATGAACAAAATATCGAAAATGATTGTGAATTAACATCCTAAGTGTAACGAGAAGGAAAAACAAAAAAGATAGTCATTGAGTCATATCGAAATTCCGCACTGTGTGACTTGAGACACGTTGAGAACGCGTGTGTAACCGTTTAAACCGAAGTGGAATAGAAAAACAAGGGCAATTGAGAGGCGGACGGGTCTTAAGTGCTGATCATGCCGCTCTTTTTAATCCTCACGGTGGCGTTGGGCTGCTCGTTTGCGCCCCTTCTGGTTCTCTAAAGCGTCCTTGAAACGTACAATCCTGCAGAGTAGCTTGCGCGGCAGAGAGGTCACCTTTTGAGGAAATCGCGAGCATCTGCGCAACAACCGCGTGTCCTTGCCTATGCGGCTCGTTTAATCGTCTATGGGGATTGCGCGATGTGACGCTTTCTACTGCTGTATGTATCGCATTTGAGTGCACTGTATCGGGCGTGTACCCTGTGTCGCATGTGAATGACGAGCAGCATATTCGCGGCTAGCTGGGCTCTCGGTTTGCTGTGCGGGCAACGAGCGACAAGCGCAGCACAGGGGTCGGAAAGAGGGTGAAGCAACAACGAGCGCCACCAACTGGGTCAATACTGACGCCCCTGTCCTTCGAACCTCCTCCCCGTGGTTTTCTTAGCTTCCACCATCCCACGATAAAGAAACGGTCGGGGCTGTTCATGCGTTGACTTCCGGCCAGATGAAAAGCCCCAAACTAACCAGTCACGTGTCCGAGTAAATGGGATCGTGGCAGGCTTTCAACTGGTGGTCAACATCTCATTTTTCTTCTGTTGCGGGAATATTAGGTCTACCGGGTGCTACGTGGGCATCCGCGCTCGTCGAGGATCCATTTGTTGTTGCCCTCGTATCTAGCTACTTGAACGACCAGTGGCATAAGTCTGCAGTGACACTGTTAGAATGTGCTGCTAAATATGACATATTGTTTCCTCGAGAGAATTGTCTATTTCGATTGGATCTAGCGTGGTTATTTACGCTTATCAAAGTTGCATTGTTGCTTTAGCATCCTACATCTAAGCAGGGTGTTCCAGCAACAGATGTCTCGCTGTCGCTGTGACCTGCTTTCTAAACGACGAGTGCCATAAGTGGACCGCGAACGCACCAAGGTATTGGAGGATAATGCATATTTTGCATAGAAATACGCGACTTAGCCGCCAGTCTGCAAGGGCTCTGATAGAATGTGTAGTCAATATTATCCATTGATTTTCCTAGCATCCTAATATTTACACAGTCCTTATTTGAACAACGCGTGCCACGAGTTTGAAATGACATTAGTGGGATGACTAGCTAAATATGATCAATTGTTGGTTTGAGAATATTGTTTATTTCGACTAAGACTAGCGTGGATATTTCCGCTTACCGAGGATCCATTGGTTGCCCCAGTATCCTAATCTCTATGCAGTCTGCTATCGGAATAGCGTCTTCCAGCAACAGATGTTTCCCCGTGGCTGTGACCTGCTTTCTGAACGACGTGTGTCATGGGTAGACTGCGGATTTTATGCATTTATGGCAGAAATGGAACGGTGAAATTTAATATTGATGTATCGAGTCCAACCTACAGTGGTGTGAATAATTATGGAGTCGAAGTACAAACTCATTATTTTAATAATAAGAATATATTATTAAAATATTTATTTAAACAAGAATGTAACAAAACACCGTACTTGCGTATTCCTATCTTAGAAAGAATAGAAAATAGAAATATATAAATATAGTTTCTCTTTGGCTTTTGTTTAACCTTCGGACTGCTAGGGTCATTTTAATCCAATGTATTTAAACCGTCACCTAATTAGTCAATTTCTGTCAATTCAGTTAAATAAATAGCTCTTACATTAGAAATTACAGAAAGACTAATAAAGATTGATGAATAAAACTGAGAATAGTTATAAATATCATCCATTGCATAATTATGAAAATGGCCCACCGTAAAAGTTACTCCGAGTCTATAATTGTGTACACCGTTGTATTAAAATTAATTGAGAATATTGTACATTTCGACTAGATGCAATATCGGTATTTAAGTTTATTAAGGATTCATTGGTTGTCTCGGTGGCCTAATATCTACGTAGTCTCCTATTTGAATCACAAGTACCATTAGACTGAATTCACACTGAAGGGAATGTGCAGCTGAATGTGATGTATTGTTGCTTCTAGAACATCGTTTATTGCGACTAGATACAATATGGGTATTTAGATTTATCGAGGATTCATCGGCTGCCCTAGCATCCAAATGCAGTCTGTTGAATAGAGTCTTCCAGCAACAGATGTTTCCCTTTCGCCGTGACCTGCTTTCTGAACGACGAGTGCCATGAGCCTGCAGTAACTCTGGCGGAATTGGCAGCTAAATAGCGATAGCGTGCATCAGGTTCTTCTTTCATGAAAAACTAGCGTTGCGTATCACGTGTAAACCGATTACGACGATTATGACTCACTCGAATCATTTTGTTCAGTGGATTTGACCCTATTTGTGAAGACATTTTACACTGTGATGCGAAGACAAGTATATTTGGACGGTTCAGAAGCTAGGCAGTGCACGTCCACTTTTCTCTGAAAATGAGTTACGCGATGCAAACACGTCTTAATCGTAGGATCTTTCCGTCGATAAATCAACCTAGTCCATTTCTACATAAATAAACAATAGATAGCAGCACTTATATGTTTTTTTTTTAAAAGATATTGACATTCATCTTTAATTGTATAATAAAATTGTGCTTTGCATTATCAGTGGCATTGTTATTTCTTTTACAGCGAACTTGCAAAATCCTTATTTATCTGAATTTTACGGTTAATGGACTTGGATGATTGGCTTCTGAGCTGTTCGTTTGATAACTCTGTTATTTTTCAATTTGCCTTCTTAATGGAACATTCGAAGTTTCTCTTTTGATAATTAAGAAACCCTAGAGGCCGAATATTTATGGATTGATAGGTTTGGTGTGTATATTTGTTGAACTATTTGTAACATAGGTTATATTTACCGGGAAATTTCAAGTTGTTGTATACGTAAAATAATTAAGAGATATTATCAGCTATTACGAAGTGTATTCGATTTTTATTGAAATAAATGATAACACGGCACTTGTTTCCCCGTGGATAACGCGCGCCATTCTCCCGTGAAAATGATACCTATCAATATTCATCTGCGACATGGTTTTAAAACACAGCAAATAACCAGCAACTGTTTGGATCGCAGACAATTGCCAGTCGTTTCTACGATATAATAGCGATCGCGTCGTCTGTAAACAATTCTAATATTTCCTGGAGAGTCACTTTAGCAATCTGAATCGGAACGAGAACCACGGGAATCTAATGAAAACTAAATTCTTTTTATTCTCGGTCCGGTGTATACCGGCTGGAAATTAAGTTTCTTTCAGCCGCAACTTAAAGAACGGACCACAGCAATCCGCGGGAATGAGATACAATTAAGATGTCAGTCGTAGTTGTAAGATAATTGTAGGCTGTTTAGTTCCTCTTTGTTAATTTTAACGAGGAAACTTCTTTTCATTACAACCAGCTACCCGTAAATTATTACATGAATGCGGATCTGTTATACTGGAGGAGAACCCCGATGAAAACGCATTGCATAATTTATCTTCGTTGTGCGATTGACGTTGTCAGGTAGATCGTGTTCCCATCAAGGAATAATACAAAAGAAAAGAACGGGATACTGGGACAACGGAACTTAGAGGGTTATTAAAGGGGTGATTAAACGGCGATTTCGTATCGATCCTGTCAAGTTTGATCGCTCGTTCATTTGTATCTGTAACGGATCACGGTGTAGCTTGTGCATACAATAGACTCAAGTCAATGGTGAATGAAATACGATAGTGGGGCCCACTAATACATAGTCAAGAGTGACGAGATTTAAATGTTTGATGAAGGTATAGCTAGTGCGAACAATTCGCGTCTGTTTGCAGGATGCACGTGGTTTATGCATGCTGTGCGAAAACTGTTGAACCAAGGGATTGTTAGTGGAAACGTTATTGTTCCCTGATCTCTGACAGACGTCATTAAGAAGAAAGAAGCGAATTTACAACCATTAGTTTCTCGTGACTCGCACGTACGGTGAAAGTATCCATTACTGCGGTGACAAACATCGGTTGCACCTTCCTCCACTGTTTCTCTTGATTTATTGTGAAAAAAAACGATTTCTGAATGGTTTTCTGGTAAGAAATAAGTAAAATATGAATAAAATATGATAAAACATGAGCGAAAAATTTATTCCAGACATTTTATAACACAGATTCAAGCTTTTTCGTTCGTATCCATTATTTCTTACAGAAATCTTTTCATAATTACGATCACCACAGAATTATTTATCACAGAGGATATGTTGCTTCTTTATTATTCAATTCGAGTAATTTCAGTTTTGCAATGTTTTATTCAGTAGAGCTTTCCTAGCTTCAAGTTTTACTAATTCATTCCTTATTTCTACAACCTTCTTTTTTAAGGCTTCCATTTTCTTCGGTCTGTCTTTCGGTTTTTTTCATCTTATCACTTTCTTTTAGCAACGTCAATCTCTCTTTCCTTATTTTTCTTCCTTTCTTCTTAATTTCATCCTCTTCCTTTTTCAATTTCCTTAACCGTCGCTTCTATATTTTGATTCGCTTTCTCGTTTCTACGTCTTCTTTTAATCGATGTTCCGTTTCTACCTTTTGCATTTTCAACCTTCTATATTCTTTGCTGATAGTTATTATAGCAGACAGTTATTAGATTAGGGTATATTACGTTCTCACTGAATTTTGTGCCGCAGTAATAAGCTCATCCACCAATCGAGTGTACGTAATGCCGAGGACTTACCTTTTTTTATTAAAACTGCAAGGAAAGTTCATTTTCATATTTTTCTTTTATAATGGAGCTGGCATTTAAATTTCTATGCCCTCAGCTGGAAGATATTTTTATTGAATTATATAAATTCTTTTAGGGCAACACAAAATTTCCGCATTAACGGGTACCTTTATCCGAAACAAGTACTAAATATGTCATATAATTGCGCAGGAGTTTATTGACAGTTTCTAAGTCACAATCAATACAGCCATTTCGATATTCTTAGCCGAAATAACATTTTCAATAGATTAGAAATAAAGGACTAAAACTTGTCGGTGCACCTAATAGATTACGATCACAACGCAAGGTTTACCTTTAAAAAGAAAATACTAAAGATGGTTGTTCCAAAAGGAAGCGTTGAGAAAGTCTAGCTATTCGAAGGAATTGTTATCATTGTCTTCTAACGATTTTCCAATACTTTCCTTTAATCGATTAGTACAAAGGAGGAATTCTAACCACTATGATATTTCAGCGTCTGAAAAGTTGCTGAACGATCAGCACCAGGCGAGAAAGAAAGGTTAGCCAATTGTAACAGATCCAGTGCTTGTTACACCATCGACACGTGTGCATGTGCATGTATGCAACTGTGTGCACTTGTGGTTCACGTAGAGGTGAATGCGGAGAACGAGAAGGAGAAGCGAACCAGCTAATATATTTCGCGTCCAAAGTATTTTCCGAGTTTGTTTTCCCTCGCTGTCGGAACGTGATGTAACGTTATCGTCGTGAAAGTATCCTACACCCTTGGCTTTTTAAAACTGCGAACCGGTCTAATCGGTAGCCAAAATATACCTTCGAGTGGACATGATTTCTTCGAAGAAGAGACTTGTATGTTTGATATTGTAGGATTCGATATTTTAGTTTCTCTCTTTCTATCTTCCTTTCTCTTAGTCTCCCTCTCTCGTGCACACGTACGCACACGATCACCAGATACATACCACATATCCTGCTACAATAGCTACACACGTTGTTTTTACGAATTGAACTCCATCGAACATTCTATATCCCTCGAGGAAAAGAATTTGAAAAGTTTTTGTTAGTTTTCTGTTTTACTTACCCCAGAAAATACGAGCAGTAGCTTGGGAAGGTAAAATAAAGCAATCGTCAGATAGTTTGGAACGGAAGTTTGGAAAATAATCAGATCATGAAAAAAAAACCTTCCGATTTTCGAAATTTCGTACATTTTTCGATCTAGAAATGAAAAATTTCCGAAAACGTGATAGGAGACCGTAGAATAGACTGATGAATGAATTAGGGTAGTGGAGCTTGTTACTGCGGGGTAGTCAATCACTGTGCCTTTAGTTTATTTTTAAGCATAATTAACTATTTATTTGTTAAGATATATTAAACTGTTGTATTCAAATTCAATTAATAAGTAATGTGTTAAAATTAAACATGTGAAACATGGAAGTTTTTGAAATACTACAAAAATTATTTCCATTACGTGGTATTAAATTTGTGAAAATTTCTGTAAAGCTTATGAGCAAGCTTAAGAAGATACTGAAGATTATTCAGTTAAATAAATCGCAAGAAGTAACTGGCTCCAGAAATTTTCTTTTCTTTCTGCTAATATTTAAAGAGGACTCGATATTTGTTCTATGGGAAAATTTATATCCACGAAAGAAACGTCGACATTTATTAATTTATCCTTAAATTTTTAAGAAAAGTTAATTAAATTGCCAGAGTTGTTTTCAGTAGAGATAACTTCCAAGGTCCGCAAACAGATAACAGTAATTGGATTCTCTAAACTTTAAATTATTAAGTAAAATTTCTTTCTATTCAGAGTGAAATGCATTTCATTTTCGCACGAGTGTCTAAGAAGTGTACAAGTCAAGCCAATATATATTCGTACCAATATGACATTATGGTGTATGTATTATGAATTTTCCATTCGAGTCCTCTCCAAAACCTGTATAGAATTTAAAGTCCAGTCTTGATCAGAACGTGTTGGAATTCGTCGAGCGCTGCGACCCAGACTGTCCACAGTCCGAGGATTAAGTGATAAATTAGTAACTAGACTGCGAATTTAATGCATTCACGGTGCACACTGCTGCCTAAAATTCACCGTGCCGAATGCTGAATTTACTAGAATTTTATTTTAAACTTAATAAATTCGTATAGCGGAGCAACTGAATTTTATACCTTTCATTGCAATATTTCTGAACCAGCGTCATCGTCAGCTTTAAAGCTTAAAGTTAACCCTTTGCACTCGAAGTAATTTTAACCTTACATCTAAAACGGTTCTTCTGACTTATAGTATCTCCATTTCTATTAGTTAGTGCAATAGTTATACTTTTAACTCTTTTTTAAATATAAACAAATTTGACAATATTAGAATTATTTTGGTACGTGATGTAATTACTTTTAGATAAGAGACTCATCGTTCATTTGCAATCACGCGCAATCATTTTGAGCCCAGAAAGGAAGGAGTCTCTGGATTTTATTTGGTAGAAAAGCGATTAAATATTTATCGAATTCTACAAGAAATATTGCTTTTAACCTAAATGTTGAATTGCAATCGATTGCCAAAAAGGTTGGAAAAATTGGTGAAATAGGTTATAACTTAACCATATATTAATTTAATTGTAGTTTAACTTAACTATACATTGACTTAACTGTACATTGACTTAATCGTGCATTGACTTAATTGTGCATTGACTCAACTGTACATTGACTTAACTAACATTGAGACCTACAAATCCGATTTCTTAATGTCCCTTTTTAGGCTGAGATAAAAAAGTTAGAGAACGTGAATTTTTATTTGTTTTGTCATTTCAAGTAGCAGCAAAATTAAGAAAAAGCATTTTAGTCATTGCGTAGTTGACTAGTAGTTCCTCTATCTCCTAAAAAAGATTCCAATCATTTGGTCCAGTCTTAAAAAAATGTATCGTTTTAAAGGGCCTCCACATATATTTGTTCCCCATTGTACATCTTTATTATTCTCGTGCAACGTCTATACAAAATCTCTATTTTTTACCTCTTTCTTTCGTAACAAAGGGTCTTTATTACCCATATACATGAATAAAATTATTATCACTAGTACCAGCGTTACGGCAACATCGTACAACGTCGCAATATTACTGTTCCATTGTAACATTATACAAGGTGTACAGAAAACAATCAACAATTGGGCGTCGTCCTCGAGGGGCTAATAGCTAAATGAGCAATTGCAGTCAGGGATCGGACAAAAGGATAGCACGTGTGACGCTTCATATTGACAAGCGTAATTCGGCCGATTGGACGTGGCATTTCTCGCGCGAAGTGTTTCATTCGTCGAGGCAAAACGGGTTACGGGGTGGAATAACTAGTTCAGGTGTGGCAGGCGAGGGCAAAGGGTGAGCTCAGGTGCTCGGTTACAGGCGTAGCAGCTCAAGCGAGGTCTGCTATCGGGTAGGAGGACGATCGCAGTTAAGGCGCAGGTGCACCACCGTAAGCTCCTGTCCGTCGGTGACGGGTCGGCGTCGGCGTCGGCGTCGACGTTGGCGTCGGCGTCGTCGCGCACCCCGCCGTTGACCGCTAAGGGTATACACGTTCCGTGTGACGGCACAGAGCGCGGCAGGAGTCCAAAGGATCACGAGGTCCAACCGTGAAGTCAGTCGCCGGTAGTCCTCTTAGTCGTTCAACTGAGCCTTGACATGAGCCTCGGTTCCCGCGCGTTCGTCAATTAGGAGAGGAACTCCCGGAACAAGGTCAGTGTTCTACCACCTCGTCGTCTTCATTCCACCGTCATCAATCAGCCTTCGACCAGCTTCCCGTTTCGCGTTTCTGCCCGATCGTTTGAACGGTTTCTGGTGCGACGATGTAATTCACCGTCGTGGTCTTTACAATGACCAGTGTCTGTGCAAAGGAGGATCGATCAGATGATCCAGACAGAGTGATCGACGCCCGTGAACAAGTGTGCACCCTTCGAGCACAAGATCTGCTTCCCGCGGGAACGTCCGACGGAGTGTATTATACTGTGTATCCTACAGGTGATCAAGACCGAAGGAATACTGTGATCCGGTATGATCGTGAATCTCGTGCTGCGTACACGGCTCTCTCTCTCTCCCACTCTCTCTCTATCTATCTATCTATCTCTCGCTCTTGAATCTAACTTGTTGACGCGGACTGGACGAAAGTAGCTTTTTCCGTTTCGTCATTTTTCATTTCTCCATCGGTCGGTACACTTGAAGAGGCTGTCCATTTGTTCACGGGCCAGGGGAATGCTGGTCGAACACCTGTTACCATGTACTGCAGGAATTATTTCATCGCTGCGTCAAAGTTTTCGATGACGCAATTTTTTGCTGATTGGATAAATCGTGTTCGTCGTGTGCAAATCCGAAAACCGGGGAGCCAATGCGACGGATCATTCCTGGAAAGGGATTAACGAACGCGAGAACTGTGACTGACGGTGACTCTTTTTTTGGGGTCCGTATCTTTTCGTAACAGCACAAGGAAAATTAGTCCGTAGTCTGTGGATTTATTCGCGTGCTTCCATCGAGATGATTTTAGGAATGGCTCCTCTTTCTACGAGCGAGTTTTCATGATTTCGCTGCGCACTTTTTGAACAGCGTTACGGGGATCATAGTTTCGTCGAAGACAATCGTGCTTGCGCCGGGAAGAAGTTTTGCGACACGTCACCGGAGACGTTTGCACACACTTGAGCTACGCGAACGCGAACCAACGATCCCAAGGCTCCCGGAAATCCTACCGTGCAGAAGTTTTAAAGAGTTTTCGAGTCGTTTTCTAGGAGGGCCCTTCTGAATTTTGTAAAACAAGGGCTATCGATCGTCGGTACACGTAACACGCCTACGCGCGAAAAGATATTCCTTAAGCATGGATTAGATGGTACATCAATCGACCACTGCGAGCGTCCGCCAGCGCTTATCAGAAATCGAATTAAAGAAATTGGAGGATTCGGTAGAACGCGGGAGGGAGCAGCAAATGATCATTACTTTGGTTGTCGAAGTAGTTGCCCGAGAAAAAGGCTCTCGGTCACTAACTATAGACTCTTAAAAATTATTTCAAAAAATGAAAAAATTAATCACAAAATTTTCTACAGCGATGATTTAAATTTTATTGGAAATTTTAGAAATACAGACCATGGAAAAATGAATTGATTCAATAGACTTGAGTCGCTCATTCAGCAAGTGGGTTAACCCCATAAAATATGAACTGAAGAGAAATAATAGAATAGTACACATTAGTTTTTAAAATATAAAATATTAAAATATAGTAAAATATAAAATTAAATAAATATTATAAAACATACTACCACTTGCGTAATTTTAACACCGAATGTTTCCGATAATAAATTGTCTATTATTATACAACCAGAGCAATTTTCGTGACTTTATATTTTCGAGCTCATTATTGAACATAAAAGATTAAAGGTCAATCAAGTGATTCGGAAAAAAAATTGAAAAAGATCCAAAAAGTGGAGCGGCAATCGGTTCGGCCTGTGTACAGCTCACTTATTGGCTGTACGATATAATTGACATCAGAGCTCGCCTTCGCCAATAAATACTTTCCATTAATTGCCTGTACCTCGCAGCAAGCTGGCCAGAGTTTACGAAATCCGATAAAAGGGGTTACGAACAGGGCACAGCAATGCTCGAGAAGAAATGCGAGGGACGTGTCGGATATCACGAGAATTTCGCGACTCCACGATTCTTCGAGCACCGAGGAACATGCGTTGCCATCACTGACACCGAGCGAGTCTTCGTATCGAGTTTGGTTAGGAGACTCCGGCAGAATGAGCACGATTATCGATCGCGGCACGGAATTCACCGAGTTAACGTACGACGAACCGAAGAAACAATTTTTAGCGCGAGGCGCGTAACAAGTGGCTCCGTTGTTCCGGTTGTCTGGGCTTTTCACGTTGTTGCCCATTGTTCCTCCCGATTCCCTTTTAGTTCCACGACGTGCTAAGCCGTGACAACGCAATATCGATGCGGTTGTGGAATCGCGAACGACTTCACCCTTTGCACTCGTATACACCCTCTCGTGAGACGTAACTGCTTGTCATTATGATACCTTCGAGATTACTAATTTTCCTTTTCTGAAGTCTATGCGAGTGCAATTTTGTACCAAATTCTATTCTGTTGTATATTTATATTTTATTTTATATTTATTTTTACATTTATCTCTTTTTATATTCATCTTTTATATTTTACACGTTGAGTGAAGTGTATTTCAATATTTTTGGGGAGCTTTCTAACGTAAAATGCACTTTTACATTAACTTTCTTTGAAATTTTCTTGCAAATAAACTATAACACGTTTCAACAACGTTTACAAATTGTTTGGGTTAAAAGAAATTAAAAATGGCGGCATTGGTAACATTGGAACACAGAAGAATTTCGGCCATTTTGTTTATATGAAATGAAAACGTGTAAGATTTTTAGTATGAGAGTTCGGATACTGCAGGAAGTAGAGCAAAAGTGAGAGGTCGATAATTAAGAAAATGGCGACATTTTGAAACTTGATTATTGATTTTGAAATATTCGATGCCTCAAAAAATATAAAGAATAAGAATTTTGGGTTGTCTCTAGGTCGGACGATACGCACAAGTATAGTGAATGCGCGTTTAAGTTTTAAAGGTAATTGGTTAATTAGATTTTAAGAGATCATGGTTTTGAAAAACATGGTTTCGAGAAAGACGCGTTTAAAGTTTTGTGATCAATGTAACTTTCTTAATTTGAAGAATTCGGACATGTGGTTTTGTAGACGTATTTTTGAACTTGTATTCTTCAAAAGAATGTAACAAATAACAACTAATTTTTTCGAAAATTCACACTGGAATACCCCTTTAAATTGTTTAATGTCATCAACGTTACTGAAATGGTATGATGACGCGCGTAAGATAAATGCGTTAATTATAAATATAATAATATAATATAATAATAATAATAAATAACAAAATATAATAATAATAATGAATAACACATAATATAAATTCATGTTGGTCAGTCATCAGGACAAAGTATGTAAAATTAGCGTGACATTTAACTTGCTAATAGTATAACAATTATAAACCTGGTAGAGCGTTTGTTTAATTTATGTCTGTAAATTTCAATGTATGTGTAGCTATTGTTGCAAATTGAGGAAGCATGCATATTATCATTTGATTGAATACACAATATAGTACAAATTCGGGGCGACGTATAAATTTGAATGTAGAAGCAATATAAAATTGAAAATTTCTAAACTTTTACTACATAAGGTCACACAAAGGTCATGAAATTTTATGTCGTTAGTCACAACGTTAACTACCGCGTCACACAGATTAGAATTTGTTACATACAAAAAAGCATCGACGACCGTGAAAACAAAATCTCGAAGAGGAACGACCTTAAAGAAATAACTATAAAAAATATTTACTGAATTTCAGATTTTTAACAAATTGTCGATATTTGATCTGTTATAATTTTATAAAAACAAACTACATCAGGATAAATAGACTACGGATTTTCTGCATTTATAGCAAGATTAACTAATTGTAATTTAAAGTAATAGAAAGATTAGAAGAATTCAATAATGACAATATATTATTTTTAATCAGTTATAATTATTAAAAATGGGACGAACTTGCTGTTTAGTTGTATTTCTCGTAATTGACGCATTTTGCATGAAAAAATATGCAGTCTAATGATAAATTTGAACTTATTTTAAAATTATTTACAATTTAAAGTTTTTTACAACTCACTGCAAACGCAAAATTGAAGACAGAGATTTATACGAAAATGTTACGAATTGAAACGTATCCAAAACTATCGAACAACTTCCCCTTTATAATGACCTCTCAAAACTTGGTGTACGATTTTTTTTAGTCGTTTTATGAAACAGAAACGAGGAACAAGTTCGGTCTTGTAGAGCCCTCGTGAACCTTGTGTTACTGTAAAGTAGGTAGTACAGCTTTTATTCGGAGCTTAATAGAGTGACTAAAAAAATCGTACATGAAAGTTTAAGGGATCATTGTAAGAGGGAGGCTTCACTCTTGAAACATATGCTACGATCAGTGGTACAAAAAAATATCCAGTGTATTTTCTATTTCCATTTACAGAAATGTTTACAATGCGTAACATTACCTTGAAAGTGTATGTTTCCAGTTTACCACTTGTAACATTATGCAAAAACATGTTACAAGAAAATTAATGCTGTATAGTGTAAGTAAAACCTTCAAACTTTCAAATGACTGTAGTTTCGTTGGTGTACGACACGCTTTTACGAAATTATGACAATTGAAATGTCGACAATTGGTCAAAATTCTGAAATTCATTGTATGAATACTCTTTAGGTTGACTCTATATTTTATTCAATTAAATGATTGGTCTTTTTAATGTCTTCCATAGCATAAAAAAATAAGAGATATCGCCTTGTAATAGAGCTAGCGGAACATCCAATATACTAAAGTATCGTCATGTTGAACAAAAATTGAATCAAGTATTTAATATTGTTTAAACATCAAAAGTAGCTTATAGGAACTATCACGGTATTTTATAGTGCAAATGATTTTATGGCGTGGAGAGCCTACACTTAGAATCGATATCGACGATTCCTCGCGTTGTGTTTTTTATTGCATGTGATGATGGCTCCTGGTCGAATTGTTCGATTTCTCGAGCAAACTCGACATTTAAGCTTCTATTGGTGTCGCAAGCGTATGATTTATTTGCAATGGTCCACTGATTTGCTGATGGACAATGCAATGGGTTTCCTGTCGTCCAATGGTGCCAATTTATCGAGGCTACCTTCGCTCGCCAACGATGTCTGAGCAGGAAGTCGTCAGAGCTTGAAATGGAGGTTTCACCACGTTCTCTGTGGCTTTGTTCTCCACGTATACATCGCTTGCTGAGACGTTGCAAACGATCGCGATCGCCTAGGCGGGCTCCTACTAGCACGTTGACATTCTTCATTTTTCTTCGACACTAAACGCATCGTCGCCGATTATATGATCGGCTTTCAGTTTGTTATTTTAAGAAATTGGCATAACAAAGATGCTTCTATGAAAAATGATTGACCACATTTTATTTATTCAAGCACACGTTATAATAACAAGTACTGAAACTCCAGGAAAATCTTGAAATTTTTATACGATTGATGGGCTTAGAATAATTTATAATTTTCATAAATAATGTTCAGTGAGCATTTAGAAACTAATAATAATAATAATAATAATAATAATAAGTAATATTGGACATATATACATGTAACAACCCTATATTTGCTAAATAATCTATCTGGTTTAAAGCATTAATAAATAAATAAATGAGGCGCTTTTAATGTTCGGTGTTGGAAATTAATTTCTGAAATAATGTAATTGCTCGAGTGAAATTGTAATAAACTTTAAACTCTGAAGATGTTCTTACTGTAACGAAGATATTTTGATTTTTTGTTATTTTTAGGGGATGATATTCAATACTGTGTTAATTTTTTAAAACATGTGAAAGCTTTTTCAATTTCATAGTGTTTCAGACGAATCAAAATTACGAAATGTTCGAGAAAATAATTCATTACTGAAGTCTGGATTTTTATGCGAAATAAAAGCAAGGTACATCTCGTCTCTCAATCATTTTAATTTTAAATAATGCAGCAGTATTTTCAACACTAAACCTACCAACCAGTGACTATCGAGTTATTAACTCTATAAGCAGACTGCGTATTTTTATGGAAAATAAATGGAGGATGCAAGATTTTTTTCTCAGGAATAAAATAATATTTTCAGAATATCTAAACGTTTTTGCTGGTTTGCATTTTAACCTGTTCATTTTTGTCATAAATGCATAAAGTCTGCAGTCCATTTATAAGAATTACAAAAATGAAATTTGTGAGATTTGTTTGTATTATAACGTATGCTTGAACTAACTGATTTATTTGTACATTTCCTACGAAAGAGTCTCTATAATTTCAACAATTTTAAACGAATTTTGTCGCAAATGCATAAAATCCACAGTCCATTCGTTACGTCAGGAGTGCAGATTATTCGATCGTTGCTTGCAGTTCTGTTACCACAGAAGCTCACGAATCCAACTATTACTCTTGATGTAATATTGAATGTCTTCCATTTCGAGGTACAGGCGAGAGCCCCGGCATTCCAATTAGTTGTTATAGGCTATTTCGCTCCTCTAATGATCGACACTGACTTTGATTGATCCCAACTAATCGTGTTGGATTGGTTCGGTGATCTGTATCGGCGAAGAAAATCCTCGGAAATACAATGCTTCACTGGTGGAAGAGCTCGGTGAATATTCCAGCATGTTAGCCGAATGAAAAGTAATTAAAACACGTGGATGCACTTTATCAAGCTCGGCCCTGGATTTGCCGGGAACATTTGGGAGGTATCAGTGAAAACCCTCGGTGCTCTAACGAGCGGTTGTAGGCCCTGCAACCCAATCTCAAGATAACCTGCTAGATCGGGGGCAATATTATCGACTTCTGCTAGCACTTAGTTGCCGAGAAACTGCGTCATATACCCTAATTGTGTTTTGTGCAGTTTCTATGACAATGTTGTTGAATAGAATCTTCTCAAAGATACCAACAAACGCGTATTTGTGAATTCAGTATTTGATAGTAATAGAGGTTCACGTTGAAAATATTTCTTCTCTTAATATGCTCGGTGGTTTTATCGTCTCCTTTTATCTTATTTTATATAAATTAAATTCGTCAACCTGTTACCAGCGAATCACCGAGTGACCCATTTGATAATTTGAAGATTAAAAGTATTGTATATTATTATAATTATTTCTTTAGTCAAATTTATCTTATTATTCACTAAAAAAACTACTAAAATGATAATACCACTGACTTGGTTGATTTCGACCAGCAGTCAGCAAAGGTTGCCGATGCCTGATTTAAAGTTTCTGTCCGACAAGTTTATTATTACTGACTAGTACAGCAAAACCACAAGTTACAAACAATTCTTACCAAATTATTATTTTAAAATTATTGAAATTATGAAGATTAATTAAAGGAAATTACAATTATGGGAACTGGTCGAATAAATTTATTTATTGCAATATAAATTACAGAGTTCATTATATCATACATGGTTCAGGTTAATTAATTCAACGCCCATTCTTTGGTTTCACCGTTTCGTTTAACTGTGCTAGGTAATTAACTTGTAACTTTATCTCTTACACGAACTGCGCTTCTTATCTCGAAAAGTGATATATTATTCGAAATTCGCAGCTTTTGGTTCCAATATTTTTCGACCCGAATCTTTGCTGCTTCTTAAATATTTCATAATCTTTTACTATTTCTGCAGCGAGTGTACAAGTTTTTAACATCGTAGGGATTCCTGTACTTATCAGTCCGCTATTCAATTATTCAAGCGTTTTATACCGGACCTGCACATGTACAATGTCAGTTTTCACATTCAGTAGTTTATCATCATGACAGCACAGGAAACATGTATGCAGAAAATATACGTTTACTAGAATGCGTGCTTTTCCTGTTCGAACAAGAGAATAATGTGGTCGCAGCTTTTCGAAATTTATTGTCGAGTTTTTGCATCGGATTTAGACGCTTTCGGGACATATTTCACATAATTTTTTTAAACGCGTTCTATTCGCATTCAGACAATTTTCTAAAACATGTTTTATTCACATGTTATTCATATATTATTCACATTTTATTCACATTTTATTCACATTTTATTCACATTTCATACACATTTTATACACATTTTATTCACATTTTATTCCCACATTTTATTCACATTTTAACCCCACTCGCGTAATTATTTCAACACATTTATACAATTTTTAGTAACACGTTCCGTCCACGTTGAGACGATTTTTTCGAAACCATTCTTATTCACTCGATTATTTTAACACGCGCTATTCATCTTCCACGGCAGTCTCATACGTTTACTGTCCGAAACACAATCTTAGAATTCTACCCTTTAAATTGCTTTTTTTATGGCTTATCTTGACATTTACTCTCCAGCAGTAAATCAAGAATCCCAGGTGTCCATTCTTAAGGCAATGAAGTAATAAACGTCTCTTCCAGCGAACTTCATTTTTATTTGGAATCTGACAAAACCGTCCTGTAGACATAATACATCTTCCGCTTCTGCTTCGTACAGCAGAACGCGTACGCACTCATCTCGACGGTGTCCGTTGAAAGGGGGAAACATGTTCGCAGTCTTGTGGGAGGGGAAGTGGAAATATTTTGTATTTCCGTGGTGGTGCCGTGTCGGTGTACAGGAGCTGAGGAATTATAGTGCCAGCAGGAATTCAACGACATCCCCTACGGCGACTCGGTTCACTTGTACTTGATACATACTTCGTCATGGTCGACGTTCCGAATTTCCGTTGATACGCAGCGAAGCAAAGCCAGGGTGTGTCCGATTCTAGTGTGCGTGCTAGCCGACGACGACGGTTGTTTGTTTAATCCCAGGGGAGCGTGCAACATGGCCACTTGCTGCTTTCCCTTCTATCGAAATCTCTTCCCTTCGAGCCACGGGCTTATCTACACACACGTCCGACCGATATTTTCATCCGTTTCCATGGTGTTCATTTGCTCGGCTCCGTTATTGACTTTTTACGTTTCCTCTCGAGTACTCTTTGCCGGACACGTATTATCGAGTTTTTTCTCAGCAATTTGGACAATAGGGTAAGGGCCCCAGTTACCGATACGTTAAGAATAATTCAATGACTGCAAGGAAACCACTGCAAGTCATACATAATGCTACAAAGTGCATAATTTTGTCGAGTCGAAAATCCTATATGGAACAGTTCAATTAATGTATCCGCTTAAATTTGTTGATATTGTGACTTGCGGCGGAAATTTGTTCGAATAATTTTACAATCTCTAGTCGAATAATTTATTCGAATAAAAAACGAAGAATTGAATTGTTATTTGATTGAATAAAATTCATTCGAATAATTATTTTCGAATAATGCTCATAATATTTTGGTTTCTTTAATAATTACTGTTGGTAGTAAAAACGTTTCACTCTTTCGTCAATATTAGATAAATTTCTCACTAATTTGTCAACTCTATATACTATGTAATACTATTATTTAATACTACTATTTAATATTACTATTTGATACTACTTAATTCTACTATTTAATTCAAAGTATCACAGTCTAAGATTTTTTCAAGATTCCAATATTATTGAAACTAAAAAATGAATTTTCTTGACCACGTTCGTTTGAACTCGATCATTTTTCGGTTTTCTAATTCAGTTATTACGGGAGACGATTGAATATAACCTCGCCAAGGTCGTCGCGTTCATAGAAGATCAGGTGGAATAAGCCCAAAGGTTTCGAGCATTACGACGTGGCCTCGAGCCGCGGCACGATATCACCATCTGATAACACGCAACATAATCCCCCGCACAACAGGCCTCGGAATATTCTGAGGGCACCGGGAATTGGGGGTCGCGATTATGGCTGCACGCGCTCCACTGTAACGAGAGAGAGAACTTGTTATCGACGTCGTGTGAATCTTCGAGCGACCGAACGGAGAAAGCTGCGTGGAAATACCGGGGAAACGGGCGACGCTAGATCGAGGGAGAGAATTTTCTTTTACATCTCTCGAAATGAGAGCGTGGGATTTCGCCACGAAAATTCAGATGCGGAGGAATCTCCGGTGTCGTTCTTTAATGAAATCCTCAGCTCGTCCACCGTCTCCTGTGGCGCACAGTGAATCATGAGGTCGGAACAATGTCTTTGGTTTTATCGCGGCATGGAAATGCGGGACGAACAAACAAGTTTTTGGGAAACTGACTTTAAAACGAATGCGATTCTTCTGGCTATGATGTCGACTAATTTCGCTGGTGGTAAACAGGATTTTTGTTACAGAGCATACTTGCGCTGATTCTTATCTTTCCTATCGTTATTTCCTATCACTTATAGCTTTGTATAGAATAATTTTACAATCTTTATTCGAATAAATAAACAGAATAATTTATAACGAAGAATGAATAATCTTTATTTGGAGAAAAAATAATAATAACAACAGCTACCTTATATAAATATTTATTCCCATAAAATCAAACAATGCCCAATTCTGGTCAAACAGAATTTTTATTGAAAAACCCGCAGTAGACGTCGGTAGCAGCAAGATATTAAAATATATTAGCATTCCTCAAATTCACTCATGGTTACTTTTATCTCCGACTATTCGCAATTTAGCTGGCTTCTCATGCTGCTAAAGTGGCTCGCGAATGTAATTAGTACTACACGGTATAATTAAAACAGCAGTTAAATTTTCGCGCAATGCGAGCTCCCTGCGCGGTTATGTTATCCGTGAGCCACGAGATAGTAAAATACGTGACAAAATATTTAATGCAATGGAATCTTTTCGAACATACGCGCGATAACGCAGCGACTATAATTTAAAGAAATCTCGCCGCGGTTTCAGCGTGTCTCGCCATTTAATTCGGCGGAGGGGAGAACAACGCCGGGTAACACGGCGAGCGTGAGAGCCTGCTAAGGTGACTAGAATATAATAACGGTATCGATCGTAACGGGAATACAAGGGTGCGTTTACGTTCGTTTATATAACGGAGCAAACACCCTCGTGAAGAGCAGTAAACGGCGTGGCTGCCTCTCGTTGTGGTCACAGGGAAGTAACATAAAAAAGATACAGAAACTGCGAGAAGCGTAAATCATCCTAAGCAGATTACAGTAACGCTGTCTGAGAACGAATATTGAGAACTATGATTTTCCATTTAATTCGTAAAATATTAAGAAGACTAAAACAATTGAAGGACGTCCAGGTATTATTATCGAGAATGATATTTCGATGTGGCTTCTGCTGATTGAAATTGATGGAGACAATTTTTATTCTCTTAAGTCATTAAGTATGAAATACGTGCTTTAAAATTTTACTATAAATATTGACCTAATACAATTGTATAAAATATTGAGCAAAGCAATCAATATTAATAATATATAAATTTTTAACTAGACTGCAGATTTTAGGCAATTATAACAAAAATGCGTAAATGTAATTTGAAACGATGAGAAAAGTAAAAGAATTTAAGAGAGCCAAAATATTAAATTGTCAATTAAATCGACAAATCGACGGAGGAAATTATTATTTTGCACAAAGACCCGCAGTCTGTTGATCACTGTACGAGTCGATTTTGTGAAACCGTACGATATTTTTCTGTACGATTGTTTCTAATTTGAATGATTGTTGGGGATAGGAGAATACGTGACTGGAATCATACTGTACAGATGACGGGATCAGTCAGAAAGCTGTAACGTAGGACAAATCGCAACTTCGTGGCTAAAGTTCGTACGCTCGAAGACGTTCAAAGTTTCTAGCATCCCAAGAGTAAGGGCGAGTTATCGATGTCTTTCTTTCTCTAGAGACACATAAACCATGGGCGATCGGGACACTAGCAATATAAAACGGACAAAAAATAAGTACAAAAGAAAATTTAAACATTTCGATTTTACAAGAGACTTAAATACGCAATTGTCGCGACCACGCAACCAGGATATTCACTTGATGGAAAAGTAGATTAGCAATTATGGAACACCGTTACTTCTGCAGATAGTTATTTTAGAGTCTGTATACCTTGTTTTTTGTCTCAAAATTATGTTATTTCTAAGAATGAGAGAGTTCCTGAGATCATTTTAAGTAACTTTTTCCTTAGCGCAAATGCAATGTGTGGCTTTATTTATGAGTTATTAACGAAAAAGACTGAGTAGTAATCCGAAAGTAACATAGTTTTGGAACACCCTGTATAGAGGTTCCCTTCCTCAATTTTTAAGTTTTTCATTCCAAGAAGAACAATGCAGGTACTACAAGATTCCATCGAAAGTGTAATGGAAAAAATATGGCTGACTTTTCTGTCACTAATAAAAACTCATTTATATTAATTTATTATAATTACTTTAATATATGTATATGTTATAATCTACCTTCTTTGAGTTGCTTGAAGTTTGATCTCTAAGTAGATTAATTTCGGTTTTCGAGGGAAGCGACAGTGATTTTCGTTCAATATTCAGTTCATATCTCTCATATGGAAGTCAAATTCCATATTGAACACTGCATCCTAATCTGTATTAGTTTCAAAGCTATTACATCAAAGGCATTGCTGCTTCATCTTTGAGGATTCCATCGAACTTTCGTTTCCCTTCCTTCGTCAAATTCCAGCAGCCTCGCATCAACCAGATAAACTTTATTTACGCGGCGCTCGCCGAGCTAGATACCTCATATTTTCTTTGCATTTGTTCAAGATTCTTCGCTTCCTCTTAACTTGTCTTCAAAGTGCTAACGGTAAAACAAATTCCAGTTCGTTCCCACGCTCGGTTTCTCTAAATAAACAGCGTTTACCATGAAATGCTATAACGTTCTGGCGTCACAAAATTCGGGGCACGCAATAATCGATATAAGCGTACCTGCATACGTTCCTGTCGGAAATGTAAGTGCTCGCTGAAACCGATCGGAAAAATCAGAGCGGAAAATTCGCGACAAATGAGCCTATTAGTTGACAAGCGACGTAAGTCGATAATTATGAAAAATAAGTTAATTGTAGAAATAACTGATATCATGCGTAGCTGTTTTATTTACGAAGGAAAATTGCGCGTACTTTCTTTTATGTTAATATAAAACAAGGGTGAGTTTTATATGGTAAATATAGCGACTGTGACATTATCTGGAATAGTGGCTCAAGTCCAACTTTTGAACTTGCTTCGTTATTCCACACGACATATACGTTTACATCACTGTTACATTCGACGGAAGGATTCTCTTACACGAGAACCTTTTTCTAGTAAATGAATATGTCAAGTATATTATTGCTTCTGTAGCTAAAAAGAATGTGCATCATACATCTTATTCAATCACTATTAAGAACTGCGAATGTAGAAAGTGACGAGGAATCCAGCAACGAATTAGCTTTTTTAATATTATCCTAGTGTATAATATACTGTGTTTATTTTAAATCCTTGTCTACTTTTCTTTCGTAGTTCTGTCCAAATTAGATTAGATTAGGATTACTTCTACATTAATTGCCATATTACTTTTTAAAAGAAAAAGGTATCACAATTCAGTGCAATAATGGCACTTGATTATTCGTCAAAAGAAATCTAGCTTTTCCTTCAAATTGTATTGTCATGATTACCAATCTTCCACTTCATTTTGTTACAGTAAAGCTAAATTCTGTTTTGCATTTTTTACGAAGTATTACACAAATGTCGTATTTTCCCAATTAACCAGTTAAGTGTGTTTGACGACTATATCCGTCATGGAGATGTGGCAGAATTTTGTGTCATGGCAACGATATAATCGTCATGACACAAAATTCTGCCGCATCTTCATGACGGATATAGTCGTCAAACACACTTAACTGGTTAAAGAAACGGGAAATGCACCACTCATAGGCTCAAACGTCGACCAAATGTTTCTGTTGAAAGAAAAGTTGGAGTGCTTACCAGTTCCACTATCAAATGTGCAAACGAACGATAACGATCGTACTCGCACAGGACTTGACCGAAAAGAATCCAAATAGAAGTAGGTAGACATGGGAATCTTCTTTGGAACGAAAGTACGAAACCGCAATGAAAGCAGCTGCGTTCTACAATATTTTCCGTTCCGAATGTTTTCTTCCCAGTTCTAGATGTGAGTCTGTCTACCGCAAATATATCGACCAGTCTTGCTCTCTGTATTGTTTTACCACGTTTCACCACCTTTTTCCATTAACACGTTTCACCACCTTTTTTCATTAACACGTTTCTTTTATAGGGCATCTGCAAATATCGATACATGTTGAGTTTGATGACATTAATAAAAGAAGCTCGCGAACTCGAAAGGGCTTTCTAACTCGCTACTGTCAAATTCAATCTACAGGGTGTGCACAAATTTATAGCTGTAAGGAAAACTCGCTTTGCTTCTCAGATGTAATCGTCTAACATTCTTGATATCAATTGTTTCGAGGCGCCACAAAAAAATGGTTATGTCACGTTTCAAAGTAATTATTATATAATCAATTTTATTTAAATTTAAAGTTCTACTTTAAATTTGTTTCAAATGGACCTACTGCAGGTCAGAATAACTATTTTCTTAAGTTGACATTTCCTTGTTTTTTTCTCATCAGATGTCAATTTATATTTCCTTCTTGACAAGAGAATGGTAATAATAAGATGTTCCTAGCTCTGATAACAATAAACAGGGTAGGTGTAATATATTAGCGTTTTTGATCACTGAATAGAGATGACTCGACCTAGCATCATGACTAGGATAATTGAAACAATCTTATTCTTAATTATGACAAGCACCTGATAACGAAAACCTATCCTGTAAGGTCGCTATACATGCAAACTATATCAATCACGTTAGGCCACTTACGAGCATCTGATTAGCAAAATCGTTTCCCAATTCGGTAAGATTACCACGGAACGGATCTGATGTCAACCAGTGACTATCAGTTCGAATCCTACGTTGGAACCATCCAGTTTAGACGTACGTCTAGATAACGTCTGCTACCATGGCGTTCCTAAAAGAAATCTTCGCTGGAAACATAATCAAATAGTTCTTTCCTCGATTATTATTTCCGAGAAATTATTATAGGTTTATCGTAAAGTTTCAGTAAGTGAAGTGTTAGCAATTAAGTTAAAAACTAGATCAAATGAGTGCTAAATTGAGTGAATAGTGAATTGTAGTGAATATTAATAAATATAAATTATAGTGATACTAAATAAATAAATTATAATAATAAATAAATAAATTATAGTGAATACTATTGTAAATTGTAGTGGATATTAAATTAAATTGAATACTATAATAAAGTGAATATAAGTTTTGGTTAACAAATCTCAGAATGATTTAACCGTTTGAATTTCAGGGGGTTTTGGAAAAACACTTTCGAGGAATCCCAAACAGCGCAACCGCGCTTTCTTTGAATGGGTACAAGGAGACCCAAGCTGCGCGAAAGCGCTTCTTTCATTTAATGTCGAAAAATACAAATCGGCGCGATAGCGCTTCTTTCATTTTATATCGAGAAATACCAATGGCGCGATAACGCTTCTTTTATTTTATGTTCTGCACATAAGATTTGTTAGGTAACGTGATTCTCGTCTTTCACATTTATTACAGTTGGCAAAGTGATCGGACGTATTTTTCCATAAGTGTTTCTCATTGTTAAGAATTGTGTAATTCAAAATAATTGGTCGCGGAAAAAAGTGTAAAAAGTCCTGTATTATTAATTTCAACGAAAACAGAAGAGCAAAATATGACTATAATAAAAATTCGAAATGGCAGAGAAATACGTTCGACAAAACCCGCTATTATTCAATCTTACAACGCCTTCATGGGTGATGTCGATGAATCGGAAGAACTGCTGTATACCTATCTCGATGAACGAAGATCAGTTAAATATTGGAAAAAGATATATAATCTACGAGGAAAAAGTTAAGAGTAAAGCAATATCTCGGTCAGATTTTATGTCGAATATTATTTTTGAAATTGAGCGTGAGTGGATGAACGAAAAGCAAGCACGTAGTTATGTCAAGGAAAAAGCATTTGATTTAGAAAAGTTGCCACAACGTAACTTGCGACAACGCGTAGTCTGCAGCACCAAAAGTGCAATAAAAAGATCACATTTAATTCGCGTGTAATGTAAAAAAGCAGTTCATCCAATACGTTTTGATAAACACCGATGTTACAAATTATAAATGTTACTCTCGATTTAAATTGTTTATTCATAATACAAAAATATTGTTAATTTGTAATTCGTTATTTTATGAAATATATCTGTACTACTACATATGTGTACTGTTAGTTTATAAATATATCAAGTTTTGTTCGATAAAAATTATTGAGAAGATAACAATGAAATACAAAATGTTTTATTTTGTAACCTATTATTGCATTATTATAGTATTATTCTACGTATTGTAAAATGTATTATTTACATTACAAGAAGGAGCTGTGTGATGTACTTGCGTCAGTAAATCTGAGAGTGCGACTTTGATAGTCGGCGAGGCACCGTCAGTTGTCCACACGCTCAAAATGCGCTGGGTCTTCTCGACGTGAAATCTGAGCAGCGCAATCGCGCTGCTTGGAACTCAAATTGTTAAACACGGAATAGTCGCAACGCCTGTAAGGTCGCAGCGACTTTATCACATAGAAAAAAGTAAAAAGAATGAAGAGAAGAAATTGGAAAGCAAGTCTTCGAAGCGGTATACATATTGTATAAACTTCGAAGCACTTTCTCCCAAAAACACTTTGACACATCTCCGTTAAAAAGTCCGGGTTCCTATGTAATAACCCAACATGAATTAATGAGAAGCGTTGTTAACAACATCTGAGACTAGAAAAATGTCTCGCGAAACAGGTCACGCGTTTTCCAACTTTGGCGAACTTTCTCGTGCGTCATAAACACGATAATGGACTACTATGAAAGAAAGTACTATGTGTTGAATTTTTTCGACACTTTACATATGTATGTATGTATGTATGTGCAAAGTCTCAATCACTAAAGTTGCTTTTTACAGAATATACAAGACAGATATCAAGGAGTAAATATGCACTCGGTGCTGACTACATAAGAGAAATTGTAAAATCTGCAAAATAATTTCACTCGCTAGAGTACATACATAGTAAAAAAAATCTTAAAATTCTTCTCTTTACACGATAATCCTAAACGAAATTATTCCATTTTATCGCAATAGCCGACTTATTAGTGCACGACTGAAATGGCCATTACCATCGAACAAATTGATTAAAAATATGATTAAAAATATGATTAAATATATTAATTGTACATTATAGAATTACAGACATAATGTGTGAAGTATAAATTGAGGGTTACATCTTGAGTTTGGTATCATTAAATTTGTACACATGTAACTAAATATGTACAAATTTAACGAAAGTATATATCTAACCAGTTAATTGTTTTTGATGAGTATACTTGTCACGAAGAAATGGCAACATTTTGTGTTACGATGAGTATACTCGTCAAAGATAGTTAACTGGTTGAGTAAATAAATAATTGTTGGCAATAAAATTAAAAAATTAATCACATTTATAGGCATTATATTATTATAATATTCTATTATACACATTTATTTCTTTTGTTAATCATATTAATGAGTCGACAGCAGCACCATGATACTTTCAACCCTTTTTACAGATTGTTAAGAATATTACAGACCGGTTAAACTCGCGATCGGAAATTTTCTGTCTTCAGTTAGATTTCGCTAGTTCCGCGAGAGCTTGGTGAAAAGGATGGATGTTTGAATTTTCATTCATGCGTGATTCACTCTCCGTTTATATTGCTGGCCGAGTTTCGGTCGGCCATCGTCTTTGGAGTCGCAGTGGAGGGGCAACGTCGAGAGTTCGCTTTCATGCTTCGAAAGCTCGAAAGTTCGAACGTCTCAAAGCATTCGGAACTTTACCACGAGCGCGGAAACTTCGGTCGGGTTTGAATGTCGTTCGAACTTGTTCGAACGTTCCGCTGCCGTGTGTATATGTCGAACAGAGCGCGGACCTCATCAAGATATTCGCGAACATTGTATTAGTGCATATTCGTGAGCGAATTCTGCGAAACTGAAAATACCCGAGCAGCGATCAAGCTTTTGATTACTGTTTATCGGAGTTCAAGTATCTAAAGTACTATAGTCCACACTTTAAAGTTCTCGCGAAACGCTAAAATATAAAATGTTACTCCTTTGAAATTATCGCTACGCCTCACAGAAATATCGCAACAGTTCACTGCGAAGTTGAAGCGGTATAATTTAAGTTCAAGGTACTAAATTGTTCAAAATTCAAATTACTTCTTGAATCCTACTGCTTGATTCAAATTTTAATTTATGTCTAAGGTGTTTCAATATTTCGCAACAAAATTTGATTTTGTCGATCACTATTGATTGTACAGTGGTGTGTCTCCCAACGAACGAATCCTGCAGTGAACAGTCTTCTCATTAAATGAAAGTGTTATTATGAATGAATATGCTACAACGAACTGGAGGAGGGGGGCAATTTTTTTATAAATGTACACATATGTTTAATTTACAAAATCTAAATATAATAAATACTATTTATAGTATGCATATTTGCATGTTTTTATATTTCTTATTTCGTATTAAATTTTTCCTGTTTTGTATGATCATTGTATTCAGTTATCACTGTGCTGCTTATTTGTTAATAATATTTGTTGTTACAAAGATTGTCCAGGAAGGTTGGGACAAAATTATAATATGTATTACTGAGGTCAAATAAATTGATGTTCGAAAATGTTTTATCGAAAAAATACAGATAAAATATTTGAAAGTTTATTTATAACTGTCACGATAAATCATAAATATCATTTAAAGGTTATATTTGTTTAACAAAGTATTTTTGGACGTGAGTATGTATGATCTTTTTTCATCTACTTGACTCCAGTAACACATAGTATCAGTTTGGTTCCAACCTTTTTGGACACCCTGTATGTATCAATATCAATCAATGTATCCTGTAACGAATGGATGCTATAACGAACGAGGTTCTCCAACGAATTAGTTCGTTATAGGATACCCCACTACAATATGGTCGACTGGGTAGCAAACGTGTTAATGAAATGCCTATAGACTACCCATTCATTTTATTCTTGTGTTCAAAACATTCACATATTTTCGGAGTACTTAAGATTACTTTTTAAAGCATCGAGTAGTATGCATTTGAGTACTGATGGCTTTGTGAAAAGTAATGTAATAATGACGCAATAAAAATACGTAGTAAAGGCGTAAAAATGACGTTTTATAAAATCACGTAGAAAAAGCCAAATTTTACAATATCTATTCGGATAATTTATTAAATAAAATAATTTAATATTATTAATAAAATAATTTATTAGGAATAATGAATTATTTTTATTTGAATAAAATATCCGATAAAAACGAATATATTTAAATAATTATCTTAAATAAATATTTATTCAAGACAATTCGAATAATGTCCAACTTTGGTTCTACCATGGTATCATCCACAGATTCTGTTCAATTCAGGCGAACGTAGTAATATAGCCGTTTCAAAGATCAACTTCAGGCAGATCCTTTGATTTATCCTTTACATTTATCAATGTAAGTTTTCGACGTTTTCTAAAAGAGAACGTTGAATCAGCTCCGGGCATTAATTATGTTCCACCCGGTTCCATCACTGACTAAAAAGGTACCACTTCAGCATTCTATTTTTATATACGCAGCAGGATAATGTCTCGGAAGAGGATTTCTACAGAAAAAGCATCTAATGCGTTTCCTACGTTGTAAAAAGTAGCAGCATTTTCTGCTCTTACTCTCAACGGTTTCGCAGCCGTTTCACGATTTTATTTTGCGAATTTGTTAAAGGTGACCTAATTTTCGTCGCTGCGTTTTTCCCCGTAGAAACAAAAACAGAATCGACGCGTGCGATCATTAAGATGCATTTAGAAAATCCGTCGGCGAGTCCCTTTCGAAGGTTACCGTTGTACGCGGATCTCAAAGGTTCGTGTTTAGTATGCATAAAACTATGATGAATGCGTGAAATGTCCTCAGAAGCCTGTAATTTGCTATAGGACATTAAATTACGCTTAACCTAGAATCTAGCTCTCTATGTGCCTCGCGTTGGGTAATCTGAATTGCTTTGAAAATTATTCTGATAAGCATCTTTTGCTCGGAATAAACTTTTTTTCGCTGAATTGGTACGCTGTTGCATTTTCGAGGGTCAAATCACCGGACTTAAGATGTTGAAAATGACAATTTAAATGCCATTGTGATATCGAAGTGCATTGCGTAACAAATGAATTATTACTTTGCTGTCATGTTCTTTAAGTTAAGTTTATAAAAATGATCATGCTCTTAAAACGATTTTACGACGATAATTACTTATTTATTGCTTATTGCAAAATATGTTCTTACTTATATAGACACTGCGGATTATGCGCATTTTTGACTACTGTCTGCATATAAATAATTGGGTAAAAGACAAAATTATAAAGGAATTACAGCAACTTATTAAAATTGTTAGAAGAAAAAGGACATTGTCTGAATTACGTTTCTTATAATTAGTTCAGATAATGTTTGTTTTCCATAAAAATCCACTGTCCGGTCATTATATTTCTGTAAGCAATGCCTAAGTCAATATTCTGCTATTCATGCTGCGATAATGTCGAAAAATACGTATATTTCGTCAATTAGTGCATATGAATATATTTAACGAACGTATGCACATTGATATAGAACTAGTTTTAAGCTAATTGAAATTTGTTTAATTATTAGACTGTGCATATTTATACAAACTATAAAATACCTGTATCGATAACAAGAAATAGAATCCAATTAGCAAGCTCTTTTTCTCGACAATAATTTTAATAGGTCGAGAATGATACATTGACATTTTCAAATTCTTTCTGTTATTTTAAATTGCAGCTACTCAATTTTGACATAAATGCATAGAATCCTCGGTCTATTTATTACATCTAAACTCCCGTTAATATATACAGGGTTGGTGAAAAATCATGGTACTGGCCAGTGGATGATTCTACGTGGAGAAACAAATAGAAAAAAGAGTAATATTTTTTCATTTAAGACTGCGTTTTCGAGAAAAATAAGTTTAAAGATCTGTCAAGTTTGTATGGCTTGCAAGTGTATCGAGAAGTAGAATTGGTGCGCGATGGTCAGACACGCCACTTGATTCCTATTCAATAGGATTCTACGTTTTCGCGAAAACGGTGCCTTAAATGAAAAAATGTTATCCTTCCTTTTCGACTTATTTTTGCATGTAGAATCATCCCCTGGCCGGTTGTATCACGATTGTTTACCCTTATAAATAGATTAGTTGGAAATGCAATGTAGCTTTAAACTTCAATGTCGTTGTTCAGTAAAATAATCTTGAGATTGAAAATATTACGATATATATATATAAACTGTTCTTTTAAGAAAAATAGTAGATTACATAATCGCACTCCTCATATTTGCTCGTACAATAGAGTACAAGACAAATGCTATTGGTTTTCGAAACAACGATTTCCGCCTTTCGATGCTCAATTTCTGATTTTCGAAGGCTTCATCTTTTATTCAGCAAGGTTCGAAATATGTAACCAATTTCGAGAGGTCACGATGAATCGATTTATGGAATACGAAACTACGATATCCGGTGTACAAGTATGGCGACACCGAAAACAAAAAAAAACAGTGGACGAATTCGCGGATGAACCGACTACGGAAAACTTAGATTCAATCAACGAATGGGAAGCCCCTGCTCTCGGGTCAACTGATTTACCAAAACGACGACGCGCGTCGCACCATTAATTGTTCCAAGTACTCTTTGCCTCGTTGAATATTTCTCTTACGAAAGGAGAGATGACCCTCTCGAGATTTTTAACTATCGCTCGGAAGTTCTTCAGTGACTCCGAGAAAAACGACGCTCAACTTTAACGTGTTTTACGTAACGCGACCCGAGAGGACACCGCCGACAATTATTAATTTCCAGACGAAGTTGTGTCTTGATTAAAATGGATGAGTCCGGGAGCTGAGACTCGGCCGGCAAGATTCCTGCTGTATTTTCGAAATTCCACATTTATACGATCTTACCGGCGGTGGTGCTTTACTTTTCGCTAAAACATTCAAGAGACTTTCATAAATATAAAAGATATTTCATGAATAAGACAAACCGACGGAACTTGTATAAAAAGATTTAACCGAACTTTGTATCCGTCTTGACTAGTGACATGAAGAATTTGTTAGATATATATAGGGTGTTCGGAAAATCATGGTACAACCGACAAGGGGATGATTCTAAATGAAAAAATAAGTTAAAGAAAAGAATAACATTTTTTCATTTAAGGCTCCGCTTTCGAGAAAAATTAGGTTCCAGAAATAGTACTAACGAATAGGATGTCAAGTGGCGCGTCTGATCATTACATACCAATTCTACTTCTTGACATAATTCGAGCCACGCGAACTTGACGCATCTTTCAACTCATTTTTCTACAGAACGAAGTCTTAAATAAAAAAATGCTATTCTTTTTTTCGATTTATTTTTGCATGTAGGATCATCCCCTTACCGGTTGTATCACGATTTTTCAAACACCCTTTATATAGAAGGCTTTTAACCGATGCTGCTAAAAGTGTCATCCACCAGTTAGTTGTATCCGCTGTATTAATGCACGCCAGTTCGCAATCAATTATTTATAAAATAATTTCCTTTTGAATTTCTACCTTAAGAGTTTTCTGAGTAACGTGAAGATTCTCTGAAATAACTGTGTCATTTAGTTTTCAGATTTATTCATCGATTTTTCAAAACGGTTTTGAAGATATTTCTTGGAGATCTATTAGTCTTCCTGTTGTTCCTAGTGTAATAACAATTTATTCAACTTGATCGACAAAAATTGAGTAATTCGGTGACGATTAATATACGCTAAGTGAAAATGACTTGGTGACTGCAGTCCGAGGGTTAATTATTGTAATTGCATGTTGCATATCTAAAAACATAGGAATGACATTATTCGATGAATTTTAGAGTCACGTTTTGCAGATATTATATACTGATTTCTAATTAAACATTGTCAGTACTCCGGAGAAAGAAAAAGTTTATTCCGTAACTGTATTATCGCGCATCCCCATTTAATTATATATTTTAATCCGATTGAATATTTCATTTAATGAATTTCTTCAAATATTTGTTTGATCGAAATATGGGTCAAATAAATATGATGAAATACATATGAGATAAATGGATAAATCGCACTTCGCGCGTACATTTTTAATATTACTTTACTTTTTCATTCATTTCGTTCGAGGTGCATACGTATAATCTTTGTGCGTCAAAGGGTTGGAACTCCGTCGTTTGTTTCGTGAAATTAGGCATTTTAAATTTCAAGTGCGGAGACTTTTTAACGTTCCCATTCCAAAAGGATATTTCGTAGAACACAGACCGCCTAATTGCGTAAAATTAAACGTCGTCGGAATTGTAGACAACTCGTTATAACGTTGGTGTTAGTGTTGCGGCATAATTGCGGGGCCTAGCTGGACAAAACGTGGAATGTTTCTATTATACATTGGAGGTAAAGCAAGGAAAGGAACTACGCCAAGCGAAAAGCATTTTTCTTAGGCTGTGGTTGACATTGTATGAACGAATGATAAAAAGATTGTCTATAGATATACACGTGGCGTTATGCTTGCTAACTGAAAATGTTCTCGTTCGACGTTAACTAATTTAACGTTAACTAACGCAATTGCTGGCACATTCAATAGTACGCTAATGAATATAAAGCAACAAAAACATTTTCATAATTATTACTAGGTCACAGCACTCCAGAACAAGTAAAAATCGAAGAAGAAGAAATAGAAACTAAATAGAGAAGTTTATATAATTTCATAGATTGATAATAATACATTGACATTTTAGAATTCTTTTAATCTTTCTATTATTTTAAATTACAATTGTTCAATTTTGCCGTAAGTGTACAACATTACATTATATTACTACCGATTGCTGATTATATGTATTTATCACAGAAATGAGTAATTATAATTTAATTTTAATTTAAACCAAACGAATTAGGAGAACTCGTTAGAAAATTTTATGCATTAATAATAAAAACGGGTTTATTAAATACATAACAGCAAAAACATTTAACAAATTAAAAATACCGTCCAACTGTTTCCAGCTTTTGAAAATGATTAAGAAAGGATATAAATATCTATGTAGTTCCTACATCTTATAATTAATGCAGACAATTTATATTTTGCAAATAAATCTGTAGTTTAGTAATGAAAATTTCTACTGTTTAACCAATCAGCTGTTGCAAGTTCTTTAAAAAATCGTAATTATACTGTATATGTTTGAAATAGTATTTTATCATCAAGTCCTACAAAAGTCAAATTACGCTTCGTCGATTTCAACCATAACGCTCATTTACTTGAGCATGACCTTTTGTCTTTCGCATTATTATTACTTATAGTACGTGGTCGATTACTTTATAGTGCTATATGTGCCGTCGATTTTACTACGTAGGAAAATATTCAACGAAGTGTCCTTAGGGCACAAGACCCAAGGGGAGTGTGCAGTTAGCAGTTTCATTGACTGCTGTGTCAACATATGGCGTGCTGTATCTCGTGGTTTGCGATAGGTCAATTCAACAGGGACCTAGGACGCTGGCAATGCAACCGTGCGCTGAAAACACGTTGTCATAAATTACTACAGTCGTTTAATCCAAGCCCTGCCACCGCAGTGTAAAAGTCGAAGAGTCTCACTAGAGTTTGAAACTAAATGAACGCTTTAGCGACTTTCCTAGTAGGAGTTAAATAGACAATGATTTCTTAATAGGATGTAGATAATCTATCCGTAACGTGAAATGCTACTAATGTTTCTTCGTTATCATTTTTTCATTATAATTTCTCTTATAAACCATGTATATAAATATTTATTAAGATTATTAAGAGCCGAAGAATGCTTACGGGATTAACCCTTTGCACTCGAGTGATGACTCTGGGATACCATTAAAATTGTTCTATCACGTTCCAAATTAGTGTTTACACTATGAAAAATTTATATTTAAAGAGTCGTTAGAAGCAAAACTGTTAGTACGAGTTAGAAGAATCAATTTCATATGCATAAAATGCACTTTGCCACATAAAATGGGAATACAATAAGCTAGAAAAGTAAGTCTAGATTTACAGTTAAAATGGCTTCATGTGAAAAGGGTTAAAAAGATGTGCACAGAATTTTAGACACGATTTTTATTCTGACAATGTTCTTCCATAAATATTTTACACTTTATTCTTGCGGACACCTAAATGTATCTGCTGTTGGTCTAAAGAACTCGACAGGTTCAGTGATAAGTAAACTACGGATTTCATACATTCATATCAAAAAGAAATGTGAACAGTGGAAACGAAAGAAGAATTTCAAGATGTTGCAGCATTATTTTCACTGTATAACATCGTTAAAAGAAGAAATATATTTTTATCTAATTCCTGTTTGATATAAGAAACGTTAAAAATTTTTATTCCATACGAAGATACGCAATTATAGTGATAAGAATTAAAACGTGCAACCATAAATTTCAAAACGAAGTAGTTAAAATTCATCGTCGACCGCTACTGTAAACGCACCAAATCCGCAGTCCAATAATTCTAGTAATTACGTCGGCGAACGAGAATACCATGGCGCAGTGCGTTTCATAAATCAGAGGGACACAAATCTAACATAAACCGTATTAAAGCTTGTCCTTTTAGACATCGGATAACCTTTATACCTGACCTTTTATTTCGGCGACAGCGAGGCAAGCGTTAACTCCTCCGCCAGATTCTCGTTAACTCCGATATTGTCGATGCCTGTCCCAGAGCGCGTCCAGTATCTTTCGAATCTGATTTCTGCCGATCAAAGTTTTTTTCCGTCGTAGCATCTTCAAGAGTAGTCTATTCCCAGCGGATCCGAATGCTCGCTTTGCACGAAAGAAGTTTCCTCTGTATCGATTTAAGTTTCTTTTCTCGTTCCCCGACAAATCCCAGATGTAAATGGGCCGGTGAACAGGGACAACCGAAGGGACGTTAGTATGATTCAATGGCGAACTTTTCTTACATCGACGTTTCGATCATTATCGATCATTCCGTGGAAAAATGGACACCGTAAATTTCGACCCGGTAATTCACATTCCATCCGGCTCTCGTGTTACGTGTGTTTTGTTGCAGCCGGAACAATGAACTCCACGGAAATTTCCATACACGGTCATCCATATTTGAAGAGTTTCGAGAGATATTTCTTGCTCACCAGTTCCGTTTTTCTCGGTACCAAATGTTACGCGATCGATAACGTTTATAATAGTGAATATCGTGAGTAATTCGTTGTTTATGCACGATTTTGTTCCTGTCAGGAATCGATGTATTAGGTATTTCCCATAAATGGTAATGCAGACTTATTGGCTAACTTAATAAATACACAGTTATAAACAAAAATAACATGATATGTATTATGCATATTATATAATTGGTATATAATTGCGCAATACATAAATTATATGAAGAATAAATAAATACAATTGTAGAAACAAATTGTGCATTTTAAGATATCTGTGAAAACAAACTAATTATTAGTAGTGATTAATTCTAAATTGTAGTGTAAATTTTTATTTCTGCGCATGAGGTCATTGTTCCATTCACATATATTGTTTTCAATTAAGTCAATCATGTTATTTCAACCCTTTCGCATTTTATTCCTTTCACTTTATCGTTTACACTGATATCCTTTCTAGGATAACTGCATTCACTGTTATTCATAAATCTTGGAAATAGACGATTTCGCTTCGATTTCAAAGAAACAAATAATTTTTACATTTAATTACCCATGAAATATTCATCACGACTCTGACTCTTTACTACACGTGAACGGGTTAAGAAACGTAACTTGAAGTTTATCAAAACGCGGAAGACTATAAATGCATCGCGCATGCATTTTCATGGCATTCCTGGAGATAGATTTCGTCTAAAAATTCCTGAAAGGTCAAAGTGCACGGGATTCACACATCCGCAGGAAATCCTCGTAGCTAATATGACAGCAATAAACCGAATGCAGTCTGCAGCGTCTATTGTAATCGAATTTCGAGCAAATAGACAAAGCAGCGTGAGATGGATCCCTCTTTGTGATGAATCTCTTTGTCGTTGGCAGTTCTAGCGCGCACTCAACTTTTGGAGCTGCATGCACCAATGAAAATTTAAAGGAGCTTCGAAGAACGTGACATTTACCCTTTGATTAGCAAAAGGTGGCTGAAGTCAGCGAACTAGATGGGCACCCACCAAGCAGTGCAAGTCGGCTGTAGTAATTTTTTTCTCTTTCATAGTCAGCTATCACATTTAGATTATCTCAAAATTGCAGTTAAGCTCGCTATGAAAATGATGTCATCCAACGTTTCATGATCCGCCCTGTCTATTATAATCAGCCTAATAATTTGTATAACGTGCATAAATAACACTCTGTGCACCGGGTTAAGTGATACAACATTTTCAAACAGGACAGAAATGAATTACGTCACATCGTCTACATCAATTGAAAGAAATAGAAGCGAAATAAAAATGTAGTTTTTAATAGTTCCAAGAGATTGAAGATAACGTAAACTATGTAAAATCACTTTATATTTTATCATTTTTATTCAAATTATTTTCCGCATGAATTTCTGTACGATTAAATCTTTATTTGAACGAATTCTGAATCGACTAAAATCTTATTCGGATAAATTGTTATCTAGATCAATTTGTATTCATTTGGATATTTGTTCGATAGCGAATAAAATTAGACTTTATAGCTAGACTTTATCTGTTATTCGTCATGGGAATAAAATTGTTTAAAACATATCTTCAAAGCTTCGAATGATCTGTCGCTATAACATAAAGAAGTGCAGCGCAGATTATGCAAATAATATTTGTGTATGAATGATAATGCAGATATAAGGTACCGAAGCGTTAATAGAGCAGAATCGGTCATTGTCCAATGCATCTTCATTAACATTGCGGACGGTATCGACCGTCTCCGCGATAGATGGCCACCATTATCTTCGCTTTGCACCTGCATTACAATAAGTTTTCACGGAAACAGCGTTTGCGATCGAGTCTAGCAAATAATACGGTCTCCAAGCGTGCCATCGTATTAGCTTCGCTTTGAAAAATATACACGATTGGCATAAGGCGAGTACACGGATGAAGTATTACTGTTTCAAGCGTCCAGTACGTTTCAACTTGTTTGCGCGGGTCGGGTGATACGTACGTTACTATCGCGGTATGTCAACGCTACGGGTACCGAGCGATCAAAGCCTCTCGGTCGTAATCGCTATTAATGCATAACAGGGAAACGTGGTCTGCGTTGCAAACACCGGTTGTCGTATCCATAGGAAAGTTTTTCGTAGACGAGTTACACGGGCGTGTAAATCCACAGGCATTTGAAATTCCATCGATGTTCTCGAAAAACTGTCGAAACTGACTCCGTCGATCCGTTCAAAATATACCTGGTACGGTCTTTTGCTCGAAAACAATGGAAAGTTGATACGACTTCTAATGTTCTTCGAGTTGTTCGCTTTTTGAATGAGTGCTTTCGTTTCTAGTAAAGGAAACAATTTTTTATACTGTTAATAAATTCATCAAAGAGAATATAAAACACTAATGAGAAGAAATTTTGAAAATTGTGAAACTTTTTCTACAAGCAGTTTAAACATCAAGAAAATTCTTTATCTAAATTGCTCTTCGATTTGTTCACTTTTTGAATGAGTGCTTTCGTTTCTATAATAGTAAAGGGAACGATGATCAATTTTTTATACTGTTAATAAATTCAACGAAGAGAATATAAAATACTAATGAGAAGAAATTTTGAAAATTGTGGAACTTTTTTTGCGAGTAGTTTAAACGTCAAGAAAATTCTTTAATTGTTATAATAATTTCAGTTATTTATGAAATAACGTTGCCACGTATCTTTTTAATCAACTTTCGAACTTCCATGCGTGAAATTCCGTTGTGGTGTGACGATACCTGTAGTTTCTTCTGAATTTTTCATTCTTTAAGAAAACTTGGCTCTGAACTTCTAACCTTTATTATGATACATACACGGTGTAGCGTAGTTCTGATGCTAGAATTTGATAAAAAATAGAGTTTCGAAAATGTTACTTTTCCATGCTGATTCAAACCAAATTGATTTTTGGGAAATGCTTTGTGAAAATTGTTATTTAATTTTGCTGATGCGATATCAAGATTATTTTATTGACACAAATCTATCGTGTTTCTTTGGCTCAGACACACTTGACACATTTACATTTTTTGGAATATTCTGTTCTATTCCATTTTTGTTTTATTTTATTTTTTATTTTTATTCCATGTTTTATTTTTATTCCATTTTTTATTTGTATTCCATTTTTATTTTTTTCTATTTTATTTTTTACTTTTATTCTATTTTATTTTTATGTTCCATTTCTATTTTTCTATTTTATTTATACATACATTGTTTTCGACTAAGTTGATTGTGTTATTTTAACTCGTTTGTATTTTAGTTTCTTCACAGCTGCATTGACCAGAATCGTTTGTCTTTAACAATGTCCCTAATACGAGAAAACAATATCAATATCTCTATTTAATTATTATAATAATATAATCTTCGTTATTCATGTACTAATTTCGAAGTTGCTCTGTCGCGTATCATTTTAATCAGCTTTCGAAGTTCCTTGTGTAAAATTCCGTCGCAGTGCGTTTATACCTGTAATGCCACGTAAATTCTAATTCTTTAAGAACAGTCGACTCTGAGCTTTCGACCTTTACTATGGTGCTTACGTGTTATTGGGTAGTTTTCCAGGTAGCCAAGTAGACAGCTATCTCGGTTGCTATTCGAAGCAATTAGTTGATTCAGACACACGCGGTACAGCTACACACAGGAGTATTTATTTTCGAATAATTAACTTGGAAAGCAGTGTATTATCTATCAGAGTTCACAACGATTGTGGTAAATCTAGTAAAGAGCTTTTGAAACTGGAGTTTATAAATTAATGTAACATCAGCTGCTAGCTGTATTTTACTGTTAATGAAACAAACACAATTTAGGATCTTCGAAAGCGAAAAACGACTCGCTTGATTTGTTTCTATAGGAACGTAATTGAACATTTTTGCAGCCTTGATTTTGCACACCGTATTAAGGTGACAAAACGTGAGAACTCTGTTTTAGTTTGTTGGTAAAACATCCGCTAGGTCCCATGAGATACGCGGGACGTGCAATGCGCATGCAGCCTTCAGTGTCACGAACGTTTAACTTTCTTGTTCTGAAAGTACATCACACGTAATAATTAAAATTCACATACCATGCTTCGTTTACTTCTTTTGTTATAAACTTACACTACAGTTCGATGTTCGAAAAATAAGAGGACAGTTATTTCTAGATTAAATTCAACATTATATTTTCAATGAATATTTAAACATTGACTATTCGATAAATTGAAAATGTCTGCAAATTAGTCATGCAATATATTTCCTTTTATGAAAAGTGCCATTAATAATGTTAAATGAACTAATTATTTAAAATGTAATTCTTGACTTAGCATACTTTAATACTCGCGTTATACTAGGTCTATGCGGACTCAGGGTATAAAAATTCTCATTTGCCTATCTAGTTCCTGCAAATTAATAAAAACTTTGACATGTTTTATTAAGTTATATAGTAAAAGATGTCTAGAAGGACTATCTTAAAAAAGTTGAAGCAATTGCTAAATAAAATTATAAGTGATCCTAAGCCAGAGTTGTGCTAATTTAGTTAACATAATTCGTAATTCTAATTAAATTGTATCTTAATTCGTAATTTCAAT
>CM052158.1:4153563-4249496 GCA_028455555.1 Augochlorella aurata | reverse complement strand
TTATCACGATACACACTGGTGGGTGCTTTGCAAAGAGATCGCCACAGTTAACTGGTTAATTAAAGGTTTCGCTACGATTGGATCATAAGTAGTGTAACGTCAATTAACGTTCCAACACTTTTACGTTTTGCGAATCTTAATAAAATTAGGAAGATATAGGACACCGTCCTAAAAAGAGATCACTAAATTTGAGCAAATAACTCCGTTATGCAAATATGAAAGTGTCAAAGATGTCTACTCACGCATTCGCGCGAAGCTGTTCAAATTACCGTCACTTTTCTCCAAACTGATATGAAACTTATGATTATACCATCAGAACCGTACGTTGCACTATCGATCGGTTTTCGTTCCGTATCGAGATACCAGTAAAATCGACTGTACCAATTATGAAAATTGCCGCCGTGACAAGAGACATTCGCTCGCGTCGCCATTGGCGTCGCTCTAAAAGTGCTATCGGATTCTTGCACGCCGAGCCGACACGACTCGAAAATCAATATTCAATTACTAATTACGGTATGTAATTAGATTTACCGTCGTTTACACGTTAATTACACATTCGTACATGCAACGCGTGTTGGGAACTGCAATCGGTTACGACGAACAGGCTCGAAGATAATTGGCTGTACGTATGCGTACACGCGACGATCGCTCATTTTTCAGGCGAATTTAAACGAACCTATTCGAGATTTATAGAAAATACGTGATAAAAGTTGAATAAAGCCGCGCCCATATAAAGCATCGCCATGCTTCATGTTCGTACGCTTTGTGATTCATCTGGATATACGGACGCGACGCCGAATTGCATCCGATTGATTAACGTTTCATTGATTGTGCTGCCAGATTAAAATAGAATTTACGGTCCAATCGGAGAGCTTATGCAAACCTGATATTTACGGGTTCTTCGGGGGAACGTTACCGTCCCGATGAAAAAGTCTGCGACTCCTTGCAATCGAATTTCGTCGGCGGGAACGGTGAAACACGTTCTCTCAGACGTAGATGAATATGCGCTATTTCTGTAGCCCCGGTTTAGAGAGAGAATGATTCAAATGTGATGTGTGCTCCTTACCGAGGATATCGATGGAGTAAAGGAGCGACAAAAATTTTATTCAATTCTCGATTCTCGTTTTCTATTAGTCATGCATCTATTATAATAATAAATAGTGCTTTAATAATATTTTAGTTCAATTTGGAACGTTATGATTTTTTCGCATTTTTAAAACAAATACTGCGTCAAAATCTAATTATACTTCATAATATACAATAATTGAAATTAGAGTTAATAGAAAATGATTCGTTTTCGTTTCATTGATTTCTTAAAATGAACGTAAAATGAATGGAATAACATTGCTCGGAGTAATACTACTACTTAATATGTATATATTAATTAATATATTAATTAATATAGAAATTATATATTAATATATAATTCAATATAGTACTATACATATAATATAATACTATGTAATATATTGTTTTGTTGTAAATATACTTTGATGCCTAATAACGAAATTAAATCTAAATGTAGAATGCGAAGGCAAAAACCTAACAGCTAAAGACCTATTAACAAATTGTTAAGTGGTATTAATTACTTCGATCTTGTACCGACAAGTCGTTCCTGGTAATGTCAAGTGATAATTTTATTCGGAATTATGTGAAAAAATAATGTTTAAATTTCTCTTCATGTAGTACAGTAATGGAAAATTCTGTTGATTGGCTTCCGGTGGATGAAATGTTAACTGGCAAATGGAAATGAAGAAGGGAACATTTTTGTGCAGTAAATTATATTTAGGAATTTAATTGGCCTCGTTAGTTGGCTCTCCACGTTTACGTCCCTCAATAAATTAATACTGCCAGTGTTGTAACAAGCTCAGTTCTCATGCCGGCATTACTACGGGTCAGCAGCGAGCCCTAAGAAAACACAACCCTCATTAACCCACGCATCCCTCTTTACAGCTTCCCTATTCTTCGTTAAAGTCAAATTATTCCTGGCTTTTCCATTTCATCGTCGCTGTTCCGTCGCCATTTTTCTTTCCGGTGTTCACGAGTTCCCTCGTTACAACGATCCCTTCGACGAGACTTTTATCTTTTCCGAATTAATTTGTAATCAACCTGAACACGGCCTTCATACTTTGCCAATTTGCTGTAATCCTATTGCGAGTTTCAACAGTGTTCATGAAATTTAATCGACCCGTTATATTGATATACAGGGTTGCAACAATACAGGGTGATTTAGTATTTATGCCAATGACATAAATGATATTTATAGAAAATCTATATCGATAGAAAGCTTCGATTTAAGAAAATCGACTTCGAATTATTTATTTTTATTTTTATCGTCATCTCGTAATAGCCAATGCAAAGAGAAACATAATGGCCTATAACGTCACGATGTTTATGCGGTTTTCCGTACCAAAATTGAGTTGAAATTATTAATATAATAAATAATCAATTAAATAACCATATATTAGATAACCATATTGTTTGCGATTGCGATAGCTTGTATTATAATTGAAAAGAAACGTGGATGAGTGATTTCCAACAGAAAAATTTCGAAACTGGTGTTTACAATAAACAATACACGTTTTTTTATCGAAATTCCTCGTTATTGTAACGGTCGACTTGCATACAAAATGTGACCAAATAGAATTTGTAAAAAACCAATTTAACACAGTTTTATAGTTAAAAATTTCATTTCAAAAACGTTACGAATGGAGTCGAAAAGTTCGTAGCTCTGCAGGCAGAACGAACAAGCCACTCATACGCTTTATAACGGTATGAAAGATTTGAACAGCGTTTTTTTTTTTAACGCGAGTTTTTTAGTACGTTGACATATTTCTCGGAAATCAATCTGTCGGTTTATTCGAATTTTTTTAGATATATTCAGTAAACATCCCGTCGTCATACAAACTAAAAGGTAATATTTGCAAAAATTCGGCTCTGCAAACTGATGAAACATTTCTGCAACAAATATTTCAGTTTTTAAACCGTGAATATTCGAATAAGCAACATTTCGGTTTATGAATCGCAAACATCTCCACTTCGAAATTGTAAATATTTCTGCGAAAAATATTTCCACTTCTAAATTACAAACATTTTAAAGAAAAATATTTCCTATGAAGGATATTTCCATTCCTGAATTGTAAATATTTTCATAAATTGTAAATAAAGGATAAAATACTTTCAATTCGTTTCTGAAACATTGTAATACGTCTATGAAACAATGGATTTTTAGAGACGATATTACTAGGACAGCATATGACTATTTTCGCACGTCGGCAGCCAGTTCCTTGTGGAAACTGAAGATACTCGGTTCGTACACCTGCAGGCTAATAGAGACGTAAGGTATGCAAACAAGGGGAGATATAATACATCTGGTGAACAAGTATTTGCAATTATGATCACAGAATAACATTGACTATTAATTATTTTATTCTGCTGAAGTTACACATTATCGTCCATGTAATGCTATATAATATGTAATGCTATAGTAACAATAGTAACAATCTACATAACAATGATGATCATTTACGATGAACAATACCAGAGTGGCCACAGAATAGCAGTGAAACTAATGCATGAAACAATAATAACAGAAGCATATAACATTGTAGACTGCAGTTTAGTATGTTTAATCTTTGATTTCTTACCGTCATCCTCTAACATCGTCTAATTACGACCAACTTTGATCAGTAAATTTTTTGCAGCATATTTTTTATATACTCCAAGCTTTCGTAGATGATAATGTACATCGTGTTCTTCAGGGATAACAATAAATTAGACATCAGAAGGGCGCAGCAAACATAAAAAATAAGCTACCAGATTTTCTGATTGCAAATCAAACCATGTCATTCGTAAATTATTCACATCTTCCTTAACTTTTATTTCGTATTAGATAATTTCAGTTATATCGATCGTTTTTATTGCGATAATTTAACTTGATTTCTGTTTCGTATCAGATAATTCCAGTTACTCCGAATAATTTCACTACAATTATTTATTAAGTGGCTTCATTGAACTCTCATCAATCGAATTTCTACATTCGTTGCAAGGTTATGTTCCACTTTTCCAAAATTATTTTAGCTTCATTACAAGGCCATAGTATAGTAGGTCATTGAATTCGTCCCGGTATCAGCTATATTATCAAGTTAAAAAGCATATATTAATATTAGGAAGCTCGAAATGACTTCGATTACTTAGAACAAAAATTTCGTTTTTCTACAATATGCGACAGGTACTGCATATAAACTTTCAAATTAGATTGTTACATTTATTTATTTAGAGCTTGAAAAAAGGAAGGATTAACAATGTTTTAAGAATGCTTTGAATGTTAAATTGTGAAATTCTACAATAGTTAGTGGCACTGTGGCAACTTTAAATCAAAGATCGATTCCTTTCAAAGTCGAATATCTAAGAGTCGATTCCAAAAAAATCGATTCTTCAGAAAATCGACCCGCAATTGGCAGTCCCTAATCCTTATTTGGAAAAGAAACAATTTTGAACAAGTATGAAAGTTGAAAAATTGAATTCCAGCCATAAATTATAGTGTTCTAGAGCACTGTGCCAGTGGTGTGCTAACTCGCAGCCCCGTTTCTTTCTAACTGCTCGGCTCGCCAAAAAGCTATGACGACTGGCTTTATTTCTCATCTCCTTAATTCAAAACTCCGGTATTACGGGGCCCTTAAGAGAAGTCAGTTGAAAACCTTGGCTGTAACACCATCCAGTTCTATAGTTTAGGAAGATTACCATCGTAAACTCGGATATCCTATTTCAAATGAAACTTTCAAGTCGACCGTTTCCGCTGCACACGCTCCAGTTAATCTACGGACTACATTCTAATTAACATTTATTAGGGCATAAATGGTTTTAGTATACTATTCGTAAAAGATCGGTAGCGCGATGTTTAAATATTATAGTAACTGCCGTGCACTTACTATTATTAAACGAGTCGCAATGAAAAAGGTTATCAAATTCCTTTGTGTTATTCGAAACCCGAGAATATAAAGTGAATAGTTACGGGTTAATTAAATTTCACGTTAATTAGTGCAACGTGCCTTTAACTTAAACGTGCCTCTAAAAGCTATCACAGACGCGTAACAAAGAATAATTTACTCGAATGAAAAATTTTAGTTTCTTAGAAACTTGCGTCAGCAGTATTGCATAATTCCATTCGTGCTTTATGCTCACAATTTATGCATTAACGTTGCATTTAACTGCATTCGTTGACCATAGTTTTTAACGTGCTATATCCTTTATTTACTGAAGTATAATACATTTAAAAAATTACATTACATTTTATAAAATTAAAATATATTTAAATACATTTAATACATTTAATATATTTAAATACATTTAATACATTTAATACATTTAATAAATTTAATAAATTTAATACATTTAATACATTTAATACATTTAGTACATTTAATACATTTAATACAATTAATAAATTTAATACATTTAATACATTTAGTACATTTAATACATTTAATATACTTAATACATTTAATACATTTAATACATTTAATACATTTGAAAAGTCATTTTGTTCAAGTTATAAAAATACGTGTGTTTGCGAACTATTTCAAAAAGTTAATCTAAAGAAGTTTGTTCACTTTATGAAAACTGATAGTAAGCAACAGAATGCTGTGCGAACTCGCAGCTGATGCTACTATACATTGACCGTTACAAGAAACTTAGTAACCGCTTCTTTTTTTAGAAAATGGACTTAGCAATTTGTTTATGCAGTATGCACGAGAGATATAACACTGTGTCGAACGGAAAGTTATTCTACGTGGGCAAGATAGATTGAAAACATACAACGAAATTCGTTTGCATGGGCGCTTCATTTCGGGGATATTAATCGACTTTGAAAGCGTAGCGCCCTCAAATGCTGCAATTTGTGTCCCGAATTTCGTCGCGTGAATCTCGCTAGCTTGCTCGTGGCGATATTTAAACGTTGGTGAATTCGAAATTAATTAAAATCCCTGCGACAAATTAGGATTAATATCCACTTACGTATTGAACCTTGGCATTCAGAGAATTTCTACGGATTAGCTGACGCTTCAAATAAAATGTAATACGAGATAAGTGATACAATTGTTAAAAATAAGGAAAGTGACAGAAATAATAAAATCGATGAGATCGATTGCAGTAATAAAAGTGATGAAGGTGGTGGAAGTGGCAAAAATAATAAAATTGTTAAATGTGGTAAAATTCATAAAATTGATCATCGGTGTTCTTTTATAATATTATTATTATATTCTACTGTTATTATATTCTATATTATTATATTCTATATTATATTCTATTATTATATTCTATGCCGTTTTACGATAATTTCAAGCTCAGGATCAATTGTATCTGTCAGGAGATTCGGGATAATAAGGGCCACGTATTATTATCACACTTTAATTAGTTATATTAAAATATATATATATAAATCACATGAGTCGAAGATGCATGCGTTTCACATGACCACGTGGAGGAGACTGCAACTCCTCAGAGAAGAAACAAACGACGCCGCTAGGGCACGACACGCCCCCCTCAACTAAGCGCTTATAGGGACATGTCGATAAACTAGATATCATTCATCATTTTCTTACACCCCTCCTATCGACATGTGCCTCAAATACAAGTGTCATTTAATCAGCTTTCAAACATAAATACAATCTAACTTAAACTTAACATTTTTATACATTGTTCATGTTTGCATTTACTTAACGACTTAGTTAGTATATCAGCGAGCATACGATCCGTTTGCAAGTACTTAATAACAATGTCCCCTTTTTCTACTAGTTCCCGAGTAAAATGATAACTTATATAAATATGCTTGCTGCGCTTATGGAATTTAGCATTCTTTGACAACTCTATTGCACTTTGGTTGTCGCAAAATATGGTAATGGGAGATTTTGCATATTTATCGAAACCCATATGACATAACAATCGTCTGATGTAAATAATTTCTCGTGAGGTTTCTGAAAGTGCTACATATTCTGCTTCCATGGTAGATAAAGCAACTGAGTTCTGCTTTTTCGACTTCCAGCTAATCGGACTTCCCGCTAAAGTTAACACGCCACCTGAACAAGATCTACGGTCGTCACCGTCCCCGCCCCAATCAGAATCTGTATAACCCTTGAGGCTTTCGTTATTTTTCTTGTAATTTAACCCGTAATGAGATGTAGCTTTCAAATACCTCAAAATTCGCTTAGCGATTAACCAATGTTGCTTACCCGGATTGCAACAAAAACGACTCAATGTATTCGCCGCAAACGCTAAGTCTGGCCGTGTGGCATTTGCCAGATAAATCAAACCACCGACTAGTTCCCTATACGGTCGATTTTTCATTTCGCGTTTTTCATTTTCTGTTGTTGGACACATTTCCTTTGTGATTTTTAAATTTGACTCAATCGGGGTTGATACGCTTTTCGCATGTTCCATGTTAAACTTTTCGATCAAGTCTTTTATATATTTCTTTTGTGAAAGACGTATGCTTCCGGTTGCTCCTTCCCGTTGCACGTTGATTCCAAGTATATTATTAATTTGACCTAGATCTACTATTTTAAACGCTGATTTCATTTGTGATTTAATTTTATCGATTCTTTCGAGTTTCTTTGATGCCAAAATTAAATCGTCTACATATACTACTATAATAACTCTGTCTTCGTTCTTACCAATAACATATACGCATGGATCTGCTGCCGTGCGCTTACCTCCGCTATTTTGAATGTAGTTATCCAACTTTTTGTACCACTCTCGCCCTGATTGTTTTAGGCCGTATAGTGGCTTGAACAATCTGCACACACTTTCTTCGTATCCGGACTTGATAAACATTTCGGGCTGTTCCATATATACTTCATCGTATAGTTCACCCTGTACATAGGCCGACGTTACGTCCATTTGGTGTATGTGCATTTCTTCGTTTACTGAAGCAGCCAGTAAGGTACGGATTATCTCGTATCTCGCTACAGGTGCGAAAATTTCATCGTAATCGACTCCGTATTCTTGCGTATGGCCTCTGGCTACCAAACGTGCTTTGTATTGTTCAATTTGGCCATCCTGATTTTTCTTCGTCCTAAACACCCATCGGTTCGTTAATATTTTCTTGTGGGTCGGTCTTGGTACAAGAATCCAAGTCTTGTTCTCTTGGAGGGTGTTGTACTCTTTTTCCATGGCGGTTAGTCATTCCTCACTGTCGTCTCGTGCTAAAATGTCAGATACGTTTTCAGGATCGGAGCGTCGTATATTCTTTACCTGATAAGTTTTCCGTGGTCTGCCTGGCTTGCCGGTTCTTTCAATTTTTGGACGACCTGGTCCTCGACGCATTTCAGTAGCTGGTTCCTCAAACTGTGACTCACTCTCATCGCCGTCTTCATAGATATTTTGAACATCATTCTCTTGCTCCTCTTCTTCTGGCGTATCTGGAGCAGATTCAGGTAGAAAGAACGTCCCTCTCGCCGATGCTTGTGGAAACTCTATGTTTTCGAAGAATTTTACATCACGTGCCTTGATAACTACTTTGGTACCTGGTTTCCACAATCTATACGCTTTGCTCTCGTCCGAATAACCCACCAATATATAGTCGACGCCTTTTGGTTGAAATTTTCCTATTCTACGACCTTTATTCAACGCAATTACCTTACTTCCAAATGTTCGGAAGAAACCAACATATGGTTTTCGTTGCGACCACGCTTCGATCGGCGTAATACCAGCCAGACATTTTGTTGCGCTCCTATTTCTTAAATAAGTTGCGGTATTCACCGCTTCCGCCCATAAAGACTCTGGGAGGTTTACCTGCAACATCATACATCTGGCCATTTCAATTAAAGTACGGTTTGCTCGTTCCGCCACCCCGTTCTGCTGAGGTGTATATTCGGTACTTAATTGATGTATGATTCCCTCCTCCTTGAGGAATCCTTCAAAATCCTTTGACACGTACTCTCTTCCGTTGTCCGTACGCAGTTTCTTTATTTTTCGTCCCGTCTGTTTTTCGACCTTCTGCTTGTAGACCCTGAAAGCTTGAAAAATATCAGATCTATTTCTAAGCATGACTGTTTCCGTATATCTGGTACAGTCATCTATAAAAGTTGCAAAGTATTTCGCACCGCCGAGTGATTGTGTCTTCATCGGACCGCAAATATCGGAATGAATTAGGCCTAAAGTTTCTCTCTCGCGAGTTGTCGATGGTTTGAACGGCTGACTATGGATCTTTGATTTCGCGCATATTTCACAATTAATTTCATACACGTTCGGCGCAAAATTCATGCCGTGTACCATTCCTTCGTTTTTCATTTTTCTTAAATCGCTAACATTTAGATGCCCATATCTTTGATGCCATTTATACACATCTTTTCCGCGGTTTTCGTTAACTAATGACGCCTGCTCATTATTTTGGTTTATCACGTACAGCTGATCGCGTTTCATAGCCGTGAGAACCGTTGAACCATCTTTACGATTGATCGTTGCTCGATTTTTATCAAATGTGACCGTGTAACCGTGGTCAGTAACCCTCGATACAGATAAAAGATTGTTACGCAGTCCTGGAACACATAATGTATCCTTTAATTGTATACATTTGGTAGTATGTTCGTTCAACTTAGCGTTCAAATTGACATCGCCCGCGCCTACCGATTTTACAAAATGTCTCGCGGCCGTATATACTCGCGTCTGATCCTTATCGTTAAGCGTCGCGAAGTTTTGCTCGTCATTGCACATGTGCCTCGTAGCACCGCTATCAATGTACCAAATTTTTGATTTTTCGATCGGTTCGGTGTTACACGCAATCGCGGTCATCGCATCACTAGCGTTACTCGCTTCCCTACGTTTCGATTTACAATGTCGACTCAAATGCCCTATTTTTCCGCAATTGAAACACTTCCCGTTAAATTTTGGTACATGTGAATATTTTCTCGGATCGTTTTTCGATTTTTCATAATATTGCTTCGATTGTTTATAACGTCCCTTGGTTAACAACGCGTCACTCTTTTCTTCATCATCGTTCGTTTTCGGCACTCGATCGTTCTGTCTCGCTTCCTCTTCAATAAGTTTTAACTTCAGCGTCTCCACTGTCGGTATTTCGTCCCGTAGTTCCATCGCTATAGTGAAATTTTCAAATTCCGTCGGTAATGAACTTAGCATCATTATCGACAGCAATTCTTCCGGGATGTCGATTCCTGCCTCTTTCAATTGTTCTGCCTTGTGTGTGAAATCCGTTACGTATTGCGCCATTGATGAACTTCGTTTCTTTTCCATTTTTAGTAGTTCCTTGTACAATGCTGCTTTCCTCACCGGACCACGGGATTCAAATGCTTCTTTGAGACCGTCCCACGCTTGTTTCGCGGATGTTGCCTTTTTAATATAGTTCAGTTGGCCATGCGTTACACTTAAATTTATTAGTGCCAGCGCCTTTCCGTCTTTCTTTGTCCATTCCTCCGAATTTACGTTTGGCTTTACTTCGGTGCCGTCAACGTATGCCCACAGATCATTGAACACTAGAACACTTTTCATCTGCACCTTCCACAGATCGTAATTTTCGGCAGTTAATTTTTCGATACTCGCGAGACCCGACGCCATCGTCATGTTTCAATATTTCCGTAATTTAATTTCAAATAACTCGCGGTAGCTTTGAAACTCCTGGGCCCATAACCTGTCAGGAGATTCGGGATAATAAGGGCCACGTATTATTATCACACTTTAATTAGTTATATTAAAATATATATATATAAATCACATGAGTCGAAGATGCATGCGTTTCACATGACCACGTGGAGGAGACTGCAACTCCTCAGAGAAGAAACAAACGACGCCGCTAGGGCACGACACGCCCCCCTCAACTAAGCGCTTATAGGGACATGTCGATAAACTAGATATCATTCATCATTTTCTTACAGTATCTCTAACAACCATAACTGAAAAATAAATAGTAACTACCTTCCATCCACGTACAAAAATTCATTGATCATGATACTATTATAATACCACTGTAATTATTGTTATAATACTACTGATTATAATATTATTGTAAACGATGTGTATAAACAGTAAGGATAACTATCTCAACAGTAACGATCGAATTTTCCATACCTACATTTCGCAAAATAGAAAATTTTCCTTGAACAACGAACACGGTTATTTTTCACTGTTTATTGATTCTATATTTTTGCGTAAACAATTCCTCCTACGCGATGAGCGAACCCCAGCTCTGTAGAAGCGAAATTTTTACACGAAGTTGCGGAACAGAGAAAAAAAGTCAAAACAGAGAATTATAAAAATAAAGTGAAACAACAGCCGCGTAAACAAAGTAACGTAAACGGTATCGTTCGATAATGTTTGATGCCCGTGAAATAATTACTACTGATTATTCCATTTGTTTTCGGTCCGCTGGTCCTATATAATAATTACTTTCACTTCTGGTGTTAGTGTCCCCTCGCCGGATGTATGAATTTCGATAGGAACAACATAGCCGGCACATGGCATTTCCAATGCAAAAGGTGTGTCTATGTAGACTATACATATACATGCCGCGTCACTAGTAGGGTAGTACCTAAACAATGAAAATCCAATGAAAATCGAATGACGCAACCCGCCTTCGCCAAACCCTTCAGCTGCCTCCTACGCATATGAGACTTCACGGAGAATCGCTGAATTCGCTGGAATTATGCATAACGCTCTTCCTGAGTACAGTACTTGAAAAGAACTTTGTGTGCCTCGGATTTCGGGAAAAATCTCACTGGACCCCTTGACATGCCCGAGCTGTGTTGACATGCGGTAATAGCACAAACAATGATAACAACGTGCATCACTGGCTGTGTGAACGTAAAAAATTTATATCCGTTCTGTACAAAATACGGTACAACGACTTGTTTATTAACCCTTTGCGGTCGAGTGGCGACTCTAAGGCGTCGCTAAAAATGATCATGCCACGTTTCAAAATAATTTTTACCAAATTTACTGATATTCAAAAAATTGTTAAGAGCTGTTAACTGTTGTATGAGTTACAATATTCAATTCCATAATGTATAAAATGTAGCAGGTTGTATAAAATGGAAACACTATAAGTCTGAACAAATATTTTGGATTTACAGTTAAAATGGCTCCGACTGCAAAAGGTTAATTTTGTGGAAGCATGTTTCGATTTATTGATTTTATGAAGGAATGTTTCAAGAGGAATTTATTGACTGGCTTTATGACGGAATGTTTAAAGTCTTTATTGATTGTCTTTATGAAGGAATGTCTCAAGTCAAATGACTCACTTTATCGAACAATGTTTCAAGTCCTTATTGACTGACTTTAATAAGGACTTGAATAAGAATAACATTAATAAGAAATGAATATTTCAAGACAAATTTATTGATCGACTTTATAAAGGAATGTTTCGAGACTTTATTGACTGATTTTCTAAAGAAAAGTCTCAAGTCAAATGACTGACTTTATAAAACAATGTTTCAAGATTTTATTTTATTGACTGACTTTATTGAACACTGTTTCGATTTAGAAGCTTCTTTCTTTCTATATGGATTTGCCTAGGCTAAAAACAATGCAATGACCCTGTTCCTTTTTTTAGTCTGTCTACTGTCTAAAATTACAGCTAATATTTGTGATAAGTGACTCATTGACCCGTGGGTCTACTGAAACATTTCCTATCGATTAGATAAAACGGCAGCCAAATAAAATTATATTTCTCCTTTTGACGATGTTAACACTGTGAAATTAATGAATACAATATTTTAAAATTCATTTTATTCAGATGAAAAAAATCTGCAGTGTAGTGATTACTAACGACTCGGTTGAATGGTTGTCAATCTTGGTTAAGTTTAAACTGGAAATGATGTATCTTCTTAATACAGATTGACTTAAAAGTTTAGCAACTGACGCAGGGATGGCGGAAACCGGTAAAACAGCTCTGTAATTGCCTGGTGGATCTTGGAAAGAGGAAGTCGTCAATTTTCAAAAAGTTGAAGGAGCAGCATATAAACCCAGAAACGTTGGCTAAAAGCCAAATTTAAGAGACTTTTTTTATCACGGGAAATGTTACTTTGAAACTTCCTTTCCGTCCTCGTCGGAAGCATGTTTTCCAAGCTGCCACCGCGACATCTTCGAGACTAAATATCCAATATTCCGCGAACTTTGCGGCGAATATTTCATATTACGGTTATTTGATTTTTCATAAATGCACTTCACTTCCTGCGTTGAGAAGTAAATCGAAGTTTCCCCCGACAAATTTTGCGTACGAGACTTGCAATTTTTGTTACGAGCCAAGAGAACTCTTCAACTCTGTTCCAGCACTCGTCGATTGCTACAACGCACTTGACTTTCTGATTGTTTATAAGTAGACGTTCAATTACATTGATCAGCGTTTAGCATACTTTGTAACAAAACAATAACTTGTGCTAATATTCAATATACATATTGTACTTATACTCTTAACTCTTCTTTTGATCTTACTATATATTTGCGATTCCTTCGATTTGCTTTCATTGTTTAAACAATTATATGTAGTAAATATAATGTTTTTGCATTTATGTTAAAATCTGTATTCTATCAAATCAGAATACATTATTTAATACTTTGTGCTTGTAATTAAAATAAGAAATACGAAGATCAAAATACAGGTGTCCGGATACTTTCGTGATAATTAAACGATCAAATAATTAATTCTCGTTCAAGACGCTCCACGTAAAAATGTTATCGACCGCGTCATGAAAATTATGGCAAAAGAGAATCAACGAACCAGTTGCTCGAACGATAACAATGAAGCGTAATTAATGAAAACGTCTAGTTAATATTATCATCATCCTCGCTGATGCTCGCTGCGGCGCGACTTTGTATCGCGGAGGATAAGCAATTAATATCGTTCTAATTAAATAATTATATTCGGTCGAACTGACGGACGGTTGGCGAGTGGTCACGATCATTCTGATAGGATGCACGTGAGCAGGAACGTACAACGAAAACGTACCGTCGCGAGACCACACGAACACGGAACATACACGCAACATCGCGAAAACGATATGACATTTAGAGTTTCCCGCGGAATTGCTCTGTTACCTGGCTGTGCGTTCCAGCTAAGCGAATAATTACGGATCCCACTCGATGGTCGTAATTACTATCTCCCTAGGCGATTTCGAAAGCTTGCGGCTGACAATTATAACAAGCGCGGAAGGAAATGTTTCGTAAAAGCAGTGCATGCGCAGTTCGGTTACCGATGAAACGTGACCAGTTATGAGAAATTAGATTGACCACACGAGGATACCGGTACGTAGTAATGGCGTCTATTCAGGTGTGGCAAATTCGAATTATTTCGCCCACGCAGGCTGGAAAATATGAGTGGTGTCGTTGCACGAGCGATTCGATGGCGAAACTCGATATGGGAAACTGATTTCATAGGGACCTGTACCGGGCCTGGGTGGACACGTATTCTTGTGGACACACATCTCGTTATTGGGAGGAAATAAGGGATCAGTTACCGGATCGAAAGTCTATATAGAACGCGATACTACGCAATCATGCATAAAATTTGACATTCAATTATCATGATTCTATTTTTGAAATCATTGGATTGTTGGGAAAGTAATTTCGTTCTCTCACGAGAAAATCAAACACGATATTTTAACGTTTATTTTATGTAGGAGTTTTCTGGTAGCTGTGGAATCTTATGTCCTTTTTATTTGTTGGCAGAATACTGAATCAAATGCTTTTTTAACATTCGTACAAGACGAAGCATTTTTAAAAGACGAAATTACTTTCGAAATATTTTTTGTGGGTAATTACTGGATCTCGGATTTTATGCATTTATAACAAAAATGGATGGATGACATTTAAAACAATGAAAACATTAACAGAGTTTCGGAACTGTGTATTATTTTCTACTTACTGGAGTTACTAAAAGAAGAAATTTTATGTGACTGGTGTTTGTGGGATTGACGAGTATACTGTTTTTGGCATAAAGATCCGCAGACTAATGACAAAAATGATTAGATAAAATACTGAGGTATAAACACATTAGAAACATTTCAGGCATTGCTTACTTCTCCTCAATCTATTAACATTATTAAAAGAAGAGGTACATTTGCAATTAATTTTGATTTCCTACAACAACGTTAGAAAGTTTCTAAGCATAAATATCCGCAGTCGAGTAGTTATAATTATTAATAATCAATAGTGAAACGTACACAATTAAAATACTATTACGTTACAATATTATTACATTAAAACATCATTACATTAAATTAGTATTAAATTAAATTATTATTACATTAACAAATCCCATTAAAATAAATTATGGCTACAAACACACTAAGAAATGAACACAATAATCTACGTAGAAAAATTCGTGTGCACTTATTATAACAAACTATGATATATACATCGATACATAGTGCAAGTTTCGAAATAATCTCATGTTGAATAGAACCTCCAACATCGTGACAAAGACAAGGTTGTAGCCACTTGAACAGATCCCTGCGGGCAACCGCCGTCGCCAATATACACTTTGTGTCTAGGAACAATTGCAACCACACAGTTAGCAAGATAGTCAACCGTCAATCGATAAACATCTGCACAGCAAGAGCAGACAATGGTTTTCGGAACAATCTCCAGTTTCTCTAAATCGCTTTGAATACAAGCCGCCGATGAAAGCTGTAAACTGGTCCCAGCAACAACGTAGTTAGTCGTTTTGCAAGTAGTTACTGGACCCGTTCGGAATCTTTCATAACATCGACGAAAGGTTAATTGAACGACTTCAACTTCGACTGCAAGTTTCAGACATTTTGTAGCACCGATGCAACTTTTACTGCGATGGGAGAAAGTATGTATTCCGAGAACTCGTCGTTATAGCTTGTGAAATGATAATGTTTTTTTGTCTGGAGCACACACGTTGACGAATTTCATATTTACGCATATCGTCATGCACAATTAACATTTAATGGTAATAATCAAATTAAAACTGAAAGGTTAAGCTGTATTGCATGAATTATTTTTTACAACAATAAGGACATTAAAATTGAAAAGCTAATGTAGATGACACAAGTTTCATTTTCTACAGTAATTACAATTGAAAATTAAGCTGCGTGACACCAATCATATTTTCAACAGTAATCAAACTAAAAGTGAAAAGTTAAGTCGTATGACATAAATTGTATTTTGAACAATAATGAAACTAAAATTAAAAAGTTAAGATCCATGACATTAATTATTTCTTCAATAGTAGTTAAATGAAAATTGGAAAGTTATGTTATATGGCACCAGTTATTATACTTCCTCAACGACAGTAAAATAAACACTGAAAAGTTAAGTTGTATGACATCAATGACATTTTTAACAGTAATCAAAATTGAAAAATTAAATAAAAGTTTTGTGACATCAATTATATTTTTAACATCGTTACGCTTTGCTAATCCTAATAAAATGAGGAAGATATAACAGATCATCTTAAAACGTAATTTTCAAATAAACAATTCAGTCACCCATATGTGCATGATATACACAACGTCTCGTGACTCTTTGTCTCCCCAGTCACAATCACTAATTACAAAGTTTCGTGAACTTTGCAACCTCGCCTGGCGCTGCAGCCGTGTAGGCTTCCCTCGGTGCTGGACAATTATCCTCTTCGTAATCTCGAAACATTCGGAGCTTTGGAAGGCTTGTATAGGTCTGTAGGTTCGTTTTTTCGTCGAGCATGGTGGCCATCTTGGAAACCGTACGGTGGAACTAACTTCGAGGGGGCTTACATGCTTCGATGATTACATTTTCGACATTTTCTCGACGGCGAACTAGGCAGAGAATCTTTTCTTCTAGCAACATTTTTGTATCTTTTTCATCTTCCTTTGCAACATGTTTCATAAGTGTTGTCACAAGATCAAGGCAAGAACACATCAAACCTTATATCAGAAATATCAAAAATTAATTTCCGTATTTTATAAGTTTTAAGATATTAAAGTTTGATTTGGTTATGAAAATTACAGATCAAATTTTATTGAAAAAATTCAGCATTTTTAATTTACTGTTATCAAATATAATTAAAGTTATTGTAAGAGCGCAGTAATTGACACTGACAAAGTGCTGTACAAATATGACTTGATAATACTGGTTGTTCCATATTTGTCAACTATTAGGGCATACGAATCCTGAGCATGGAGTATACATATTATAGTAACTCTCATGTTACTTATTTGCACATGACACTCCTATACAATGACAGTACTATATTCTTCTCGATTGGATAGCCAAGATAAGATCGCTCTTTGCCCTTCTACAGAAATACTTAGCGTCACGGGAGCCCTTGCTCGACCTCCAGCATTTGGACATAAATCGAGCATTCGGACAAGAGGTTTCCAAAGAAAGTATGAAAGAAGAAAGTTCTTGATACACCGTAAACAGTAGGCACACGCGAGATTTTATATCCGAACTTAACTACGCGAAATGACCCAACCTAGCGTCGAGAAGGCTCTCGGATCGAACTGATGGTCGTCGCGAAGGTAATTCCAGTGAAGCTTCTGTAAACCTCGGATGAAGGTAATATTTGCTATGCAAATTTCGGCGAACTTCGATTCGGGGGATTTCGGTAGATCTGAATAGTTGAGGAACTTTCACGAGTCTGGTGGGCTCTCGATGCCCGTTGTTTTCGTTTCATTCGTGGAGACAGTGGCTTTCGGACGCGATCCTGATGGAATTGACATTTGGAGACTATTTCGAAATGAAGTTGACTACAACGGTTGTAGGAAATATAGTAATTATGTAAACAGGAATCATAAACGTATTTGCCCTTTTGCTGAAAAAGATAGCGCCTTTGAGTAGCTAAGTTTCCTTTATCTCTTGCTTATGGACCAGGTGTCAGTGGTTAACACAATTGACGACTCGGAGTGATGACTGTTATTTGAGTTATTATTTGAGAGTTAGAGTTCCAATGGCTTCGAGTGCAAAGAGTTAATTGGACGGCTGAGAAGCTCATCAGTGTAAGTCCATTGACCTTAAAATTAAAATAAATAAGGATTTTGTAAAGTAGTTGCAAAATTGTAACAATATTACTAGTAAAGCAAAGCCTAATTTTTATTGCAAGATGGCGTAGAAATAACCTTAACCAGGAGGAAAAAAAATGTTCACGTATTTTTAGAGAGGGAAAAGTAATTTAGTTAATTTAGTCATTCGGTGGTCAATATAAGTGCCGCTATCTATTGTTTACTTATAACAAAAGCCCTATGAAATAAAAACTGAAATTATCGAATGATGATTCTGAACCGAATTGATGATTCGTTGGGAACTTTCACAGCAATCAGCAGTAGGTATTGCACTTTCTGCAAAAGAATAATCTTTGACTGTAGGTAGCAGTTCGAGTAGTCTCCAGTTTTAGTATTGAGACTATCAAGATCCAGCTCTCACGACAACTTCACGGTTGAAGTTAAAATCGAAAGGACCCAAGACTCTTCACCTTAGAGGTCTCTTTGTGTCTAATGAGATCGAGCAACACCACTCCTGTAAACTGGTTTCGTCGGAATTTGCCACTCTGCCTTGCTCGGTGGTAGCCTTGATAAGAGGCTTTTTTCGAGAGGTGCATTGTCGTGTGTGCTCTTCAGGGTCCGGTTCGTGCACAGGCTCCTTATCTCTGGCTAACGCTGCTCTGCCTTTCAACAGGCAGCCATTGCAGCCATCTTCTTCCTTCTTTAACTTTGCCGAGTGAGTTGAATCGGAATCGTATTTCTCAACTGGTGTAGTCGCCTTTTCATGCTCAAGTTGCCTCGAACATGAAAAGCCGATTACATCAAGAAGTTATGCGAAGAGAGAAGTTTTCGTTTCCTTCACAGACTTCCTTGTATTGGCTGGCTGGCTCACCAATATCACCAGTACTCGAATTTTTGGTGACTTGGTATGCTACTCGAAACCTCGTGTCACTTAGAGGCATCCCATTGTTCAATTTTAGCACTGTTACTTGTTCTCAAACAATTTGTAAATAAGAAGAACATTTTAGTAGATATCAAGTATCATCAAACGTCGTCAGACTTTGTCCAACACTGTTTCTGTAGGAACAAGCGTACTCGAGAGTGAAACGATGCCATTGTTCGATGCAATATCGTAAAAAAGTTCGTTCGATATAAATTTCGTATTGTTTATACTATTTTACTGTAATACAAATTTCCTTTCTCCAAGAATCTAATTAAAAACGTTTAGAGATTCTTATAGGCATAAATCAACAGTTAGTTCTTTTTCTATCAGCCTAAATTAGGTTAATTTTACCTAACATATCATCAATGTAATTTAGAAGTTATTTATATAGTATACATTTATATACTATTATACACTATATTATTTCCTGTATGTTCAACCATCGCGGAGAGCACAAACTTTATTTCACGCGAGACCTTTTAAATCGACTTTGTCAAAATTTTTAGCCCAAATCTTGCACTGTGCAGAGTCAAGTTGTCGGTTATGCTATGGCAAGTTATCGAAATACGCATCCAATCCGATTACTTTTCGGACACAGGTTGTACGTCCGTGACGCCGATAGTCTAAACTGGGAATAGTCAATAGACAATGCCGGCCGGCGAGCACATCTGTATTGGTCTGCGCGAGAAAGGGGCAACTGACGTCAGAGAAAGAGACAGGAGACTGTCTACCATGTTGCCTCTGTGCAACCAAAGTAACCCGAGCAGGTACAGTTTCGCAACTCACGATTTCGACGCAGCCAGGGCATTGCCGCACAGAGAAATCCGAGCCTATGTCTGGTCTAAACTCATGACTGACTGGACAGGCAAGAAGATACTCTCCCTGTCCAGAGTCTGTTAGCACCCTGGAGACCATCGAACCTTCACCCCGGTGGCAGTGAAACATGCAACGTTTGCTGCAGTTCGTACTCTGCTGTTTGGCCCGTGAGAGCAAAGAGAAATGTCGAACGAATAGAAATTACGATTGTCTAATTTTCGATTAGCTGATATATTGGGGAGCTAATTTAACGCGGTACAGCAGAAGGTCTTTGCGAGAGCAACCTTTCTCTCGGGTTCGTGTGGAAATGTACACCCGGGAAACAGTCGACGTCAGGGAAAGCGAGATGAACGAGAAAATAATTCGCTTTTCTAGGTGACAGTCTTATCCATTGTAAGTTACGTGCTTGCAACAGTTGTTTCGGTTGACGCAATAACTTTCACGTGGCCGAGTTTATTGCGAAACACTGGCGCTTTGTAGAACGTTATAATTCGGATAAAATCAAACTGGAAGATAGATTGTTTTCTTGATGAAAAGATCGAGTGGATTAGCTACGAAATTATGAAATCAGTTTAAACGAATAAGTAAATGTAAGTCATTAAAATTATATAATTTGACGGCTTAGTATCTTCGTTAAAGGAATATGCAAATAATTGATAGTCCAGAATAGAGTTCACTCAAGTTAAGTTTATATGTTGTTAAATTTATAAAATATTAATTTTTCTAATATTATATTTATAATAGTAATTCAGATGAGAATGTTGTTTATTTAAGAATATTGTGGGTTACTTTAAATATGTAGTAAAATATGTAATTATGGAATAAATATGTAATATATGAAAGGATTTATAAGTAAATTTTAATAAGTATTAGATTCGAAATTAATTATGAAAGCAATTGTGTAGTGATAGTATTTGGTTAAGTAGTAGATCAAACATGTAGAGCTAAAATTAATTTTCTAATTTCTGTAATCAATTACATTTCTGCTACAATTATGAAAATATATTAGCTAGCAATTATAGGAAAAGTAATTGCAATGTATTGTACATAACAACAATTTGATTGCAATACATTGTAGTTGACGCAAACAATTTATAATTAGCAGAAAGATAACCGCAGTCTAGTTATTATATCTATATAACGTAACCAAGAAAAATTGGGTGAATTTCGTAAAATTTTTATGCACTATTAAGATCATTAAGACCTACTTTGTTATTCTAACCTTTTAAATCATATCTTCATCGAAGCCAATAAATTGTATTCACATCTGAACTTTCTTTGAGCAATCCATGAAGTTTAACAAATTTATTACAACTTAATATAAACAATTGTAACACGGTTCATCTAAACTAGGTATTACGTAATATTTTTTTAATTGATTTTACAACGTATGTACGCTAACGAGTCTTGATCCCATTTACAATAAATAAATAAATAAAATAGATAATACAGTAATGCATAACATACACAACTCGAGTGCAACGCGCCTCAGCTCGTTGACGTTAAATTCATTCATACTCTCCATTTCTTAGGAAATGGGTACGATTAATAACACTCTCGAACTAAATTGCTCGACACAATTACTACATTTTACACTCTCGCTAATCACGCAGCGGCTATCGTTACACACCCAATGGACGGTTCACACGAGTAATTGCATCGACGAACGCATAAAACTGTCGTTTAGATCTTCTTAACATTAATTTGCAAGGACGAAACCGAGATAAGAATGCGGCTCTAGCACGCCCGTGCCGTGGCGTGATCTGTGTCGCGTGCACTTCGTGTCGAGCTTCACGCAATACTTACATTTGTCTAGTTTTCCTTTTTTTTTTGCGGACCGATGCCCACACTGCAAGAGTTTCCACGAAACGCAATCTTTTTCCGCGAATGCAACTGCCTGCCTTCGGGCTGATTATATTGTAGATGAGAGATCCGTTTACTTCTACTTTCGTCGCAGCTTTAGTTAATTATATACGAAATCTTCTTCGTGGTTATGGACTTAGTATTTATATTTTCTGTTAATTACTGTTCAGAACTGAGCGACAATTTTACTGTTGCAAACGATGATCTTTAATTATTTATAAGTACGACTTGAATTTAATTGTAATTTAATTGTAAACTTTTATACGTTAAGTTTTTTGGTAAAATTGTAACTTCTGAGTTATTTTTTTTTTTTTTGGTTTTACGTTAACTTTTACATGAACGCTTTAATTGTGCCATAAAAGTTTACTTTTAACAGTTATTTTTTATTTGATTGGTAACAATTCTGAAGAAACATTTATTTCTTAATAGATACTTTAAAGTAGAATATAAACGTTTCTGCTGTTATTCAATTTATTTATCGTTGCTTATTTAGTAAACTTTTAACTTTTGAATTATTTCTTTTCCTGTTTCAAGTTAATTATTGATTTAGTTAGTAATTCAATTATGAAAGTTGAATTTTAAAAGTTGATTTGTATTTGTTTGATAAGAATTCTGAAGAAACATTTATTTCTTAACAGATATTCTAAAATAAAATATAAAAGTTCGTGGTATTTCTCAATTTACTCGGCGTTATTTAAGGAACTGGAAATAGGATAAATATAAATGGGTAAGCAAGCTGTGATTTTTATATATTTATTTTATTGGACGTTTATTTTCGGAAGAGCATTCGACAAAATAGTTGACGTCCAATATTAACCAATCCAATATTCTGATATGTTTAAATTTACATCAATTCTTTATAAGACTCAACTATTTATAATACTAAACGATAAACTTTGGATCACTTGAACTTTTTTCAAGGAGAATAACTATTGCAGTCCCATTAGAACTTTTCCCCAGTTCCGAAACAATAAAATTTTTCTGTTTATGCATAAATGCGTGGAATCAAAGTTTCAGTGGATTCGCAACTGTTGTCTAAGAACAGAAAAGTTAAACATCAATTCCCCTACTTCAATATCTTAAATTTATTCTACTAATATTAACCAGTTAGCTGTGTCGACGACGCATTAAGGTCACAGAATGTTCCCATTTCTTTATGACGAATATACTCGTCAAAGACAGTTGGCTGCTTAAGAAGAATATACTTATTAAATTATACTTATTAAATTATACTTATTAAATTGTATATTTTATGAAAGTATTGTATTTAAAGGAACTACGAAGAAAATCAAACATACACAGCATAATTGCACTAACTTGCAGACTTTCCAAAAATACTGCAGCAGCTAACTGATTAAAAGAGTTGCAAATTCGACTGATGCAGTTTATAACCGTGCTGTAATCCGTTCTTTGTTATCAACGATGGATACGTAAAAATATTGCGAAAATCCGTTTCGGCTGTATGTATCTGCATGCATAGAGAGAAAAGACGTGGTACAGTACAACTGAATTATACGTTACGCTCGACGAACCTAATTGATGTTGTTCGTGCGTGAACTCAGGCTCATCCTGGCAACAACGGGGACGTATAGAAATTTTTCGCGCGATCAAGCCGACAGCATAAATATGTCCGGCGCATTTACATTTTTATCGAATCTCGGCCGTACGTAAAATAAAGCTATCGTATAACGCCGGAGCGTCGTCGCCGAAACGATAATGTTGAATGATGCATGCCGATGGATAGGTATACTGTACACGATATTGAGACTGCACTTTGTAAACCATCCGCCGTGCTAGCGGTTTCGGTGCTAGTGCGATTTAGAATGTGGAATATCTGTTGTTTACTGATTAATCGTCAGCTACCGCCAAACCCCAGCATGCTTAAGGTAGGATTAATTAATTGCCCACGGAATTTTAAACATGTATGGTTGCTCTAATAATGTTCTTTTAAAAACCTTTTGTATTGTATTTATTTATCGTATATATATAACAATAATTAACAATAGTCATTTCTCGTTACGCGATAGTTACATTGTAAAAGATAATTCTCACTAAATGAATAAATTTCATTTTGAAGGACAGTTCAATTTTTAATGTTAAGTACTTTTTGTTGTTCAGTAGTCTCTCTAAATAGCAATTTCGAAGGAAGTTTAATTTTTGACGACAATCATTTTTCTTATTAAACAGTTTAAATGCGATGTACTAATCTACGAAACTAATATTGATAAAGTAAAATTTGTTAAATTGAATACATATTTCTCGTTATTCACCAATCAAAACGTGAAGTACTACTTCCATTAAATAGCTAGAATCGTCGAGAAGTGGCACACAGAAAGATCTAGTTTCGTACTCGGTATCAGGAGATATGAAAGGTGAATCAGAAATGCTGGCAAACGTCGTTGGATTTCTAGGTAGGGGCACTGTTTTCACACGACATTCACGTAGTGTGCTAAAAGGCGAATAGCTTTCAAAGGGGCCACCTGTTTCTAGCTACGGCGAAATAATGACTCTGCAGAAGTGGAAACCTTTTCGCCCGAGACTAAAGGGTACGCTTACGTTGAACTTGCGATAAACGACAAGATCGTCGATGAGAGCGGACCGTGAAAATAGATTCCATTGTTTGTACAAGACCTAACCCGAGCAACACGTGCATATTTTTCCATACACCGACGAGCTTGAAGATAAAAGTATTTCTCCAAAGTCACTTATCAAGAGCCATTGTCTGACTCATGCTAATATGTTAACTGCCTAATATCGATCTTAAAAATTGTAAAAAGTTGTCGCAGAAATATTAATTTTCACTCTTTTGTATTCTAAAAATCCTAGTAACATTCAGTTTGTTCGGATATATTACAATAAAATTGAGTTTCGGAGCCTGGTCAAAAATTAGTATCAACGCGGAGTTGTACTAATTGAGTTGCATTGTAATTCAATTTCATAATTCAGACTTTTCAATTAATTAAATTGCTAATTATTTCGAGTACAAGTGTAATTCAAATACAATGGAATTGAAATATGATGTAATTGAAATACAATTCGATTGAAATAGAATGTAATTGAAATGCATTGTAATTAAGATACAGCGTAATTGAAATGAAGTGTAATTGAAATACTATGTAGTTGAAATGCCATTCTTCAAATTACATAACTGAATTTTGATTCAATAATTTCAATGCAATTACATTGTAAGTCATAGTTAACGCAATTTAATTACTTATTATTATTACGTAATTGTACTTCAATTGCAATTCCAAGTTACATTGTAACTGAATGGTGATCTGAGTTACGAATTACAGTGCGACTGAATCATGATGTAACTGAGTTACTTTGTAATTACAATACGTTGAGCAATTTATTTGTAATCCTGGACAACTGTGGTGTCGCTGTGTCAACTGTGGTGGTTAAAAGTCTCGATTCACTGAAATTAGGTTACCAGCACAGCTCTATCAATAATGAATTGTTTCGCAGCTATTATCGCTACCTTGGTCGATGCTCTTGTATCTTCTATCGCAGTTCCGACACGAACGTATCCTATCCGTGCGGTTTCTCGTGCTTTCGTGTGCGGGAGAAAAAGAGGATCGAATGCTCATTATGTTCTTACACCGCGTAACTTCGACGGTGATTAATCTTTCGAGAAAGTTGAACGGCATACTACGGTAAATACAGGGTTGATCAATTATTACGAGAGATTGTTAAACTATGAACCAGCTTGACGATTAGGATTATTTTTCACTTGTGAAGTTACGGCATCTGGAAACTTGGAAAGAATTCAATTCATCCGACTGTCGTAAACACCTTTCGAAACAATTTACGTTACAAAACTTTTTCATGTGACGAATGTAGCTACGTCGAATAAAAAAATCATTTGTACAATAATTTATCGTTTCTCGATATTCAGTCGGCGTTAAAAATATATCGTTCCCGCACATTTCATTCTCGAAACAATTTATCACCGTGACTTCGACGCGGCCTGTTTGCGTTTGTCAATGGAAAAATTACATTCGCGCGAATTCGACTGGCGACAGATTTTCGTTTCCTCAAGTGATGGACGGTCGTTGTTCCATATTTACCGGCGATGATCGTATCTCAAACGATTAGTCGAACAGTGTTCATGCACCTGTTTGGTTCTAACTAGCCGTGCCGATACAACAGGTCGGTGATTTGTCACGCGCTCGTTCTGCCCTGACAGGTACGTTTATTTCTCGATCCGCCGATAATTTTGCTTCTGTTTCGATCGATATAATATCGTTCGGTGACACATCTCATTATTAAAACGTGCAGCACATCGTCGAGGACTTGCGGATGCTCGTTGGGCTCTGCTTCCAGTTCAATGTCCGTCATATTTCGTGACTGGAAGCGAGTTCAACTGCGTTCACACTTACGCGCGTATGAATATTACAATGATTCGATTCTGTAGCTGTTTCCCGTGACAGCGTCGACGAACTCTTGTTTCGTTGTTGCAAATTTTCGCTCGTTATTTTATGAAAACCGGAATAGGATTTTTTAACTGATTGAAAGATTTCTTTTGATGAAGATAAAATCAAAAATTATTAGTCGACTGTGGATCTTTATGATCTTGTGGAAACCTAAATAAGTTTCTTTAATTGTAAAATTTCTTTATGATGACAATAAAATTACAATATTACTACTAGACTGTGGATTTATAATTGTAAAAACAGAATAAACCTGCTGCTCCACTTTTCTCATTTATAGACGCGTAATTCTCGTATTTTTGAAATTTGCACATGTCGGAAGTGCATACAACTTTGTGAAAACTGATTTACCACTGTAATGTCACTCTGTGTTACAGATAGAACCTTCTCGTTTGATTTCATTCGTGAAGGGACATCTTACAATTGGTGAAACAATTGGTTATTATACGAAATTTTTTATACGAAATCTTTTGTCATTGGGTTAGGTCTGGATAGGTCCGGACCTATTCATCTATTTAATTCCCGAGTATTAAGTCTTTTATTCCCTTATTCTCGACACGGTCTTAAAAGTTTGGTTCAGACGCTGCTTCTCTCCGAGTTGGTACATCCTGGTATACCAGAAGATGTGTTTGCTTGGTGCTCTTGTTCTCGTCAGGGTAGAATGGACCATCGGATACCTGAACAGTTGGAAAATGCGAGCTACTCATTGAAACTGGGGTCTCAGATACGGTGGGAAATCACGTGGAGCATCTCGGGAGGAAAAAGGTTCAAAGGAAGCTGAACCGTGCAAACGAGCACGGAGATAAATAGCGAGGGAAACCAATGTGCAAGCTGACGAAACAGATCTGCTCCGAAATTGCCTGTTGTCCGGACAAATGTGTAGTGCCATTACACTTATTGCACTCCATTTGTTCCATTCCCAGTTTCTTAAAGTTCTGCTACCCCCTACGATTTTCCAATTTTTCTTCCCGGGTCATTCGTTTAAAGCGCGATGGGTCGGTGATGCCCACCTTTCTCGGGTTGCTTGCGGCATTCATCATTTCTAGCTTCCTGATGTGACTTTTGTCTTTGCTGCTTTCTACGTCAGTTTATCTATAATATATAGATTATTTTAACACCTTACCGACCGGTAACCTATAGATCGGCTTTTTACCCCGACCGGTAGCCTGTGAATCAGTTGTCATGACAAGCAACAATTTGCTATCTATTATTGAGGTATTATTATATAATCGTTTAAATGTTAGATAAGTTTCGCGATGAATAAAATAAATAAAACAGATAAAATAAATATTGTTTAATGCCAATTTTATGAAAATATAAAAATGTTTACGACCGAATGACCGGTCGGTAAAGTGTTAAGAATTACCGGAAAAGATTTGTCAAAATTGAATTTACGCGTGAAATATATTTCCGTAATAATTAAATGACGGTTCATTGTGCAAACTAAATATTGTCTAAGTTAATTCAAAGGAATATAAGTTACATGGAAATGTCTTCCTTCTTGTAGTAATTGTAGTAAATTGAATACATTTTAACAATATATTTAAATTCTTCTAACATCTTTGTAGGTTTGTAATCAACCTGTTAATTTTTGTCATAAATGAATTAAATTTTCTGTTTAGTGATAATGATGCAAAATAAAAATTGTTTGCATTTGTTTCTTCATTTAACGATTTTAATGAAACTTAATAAATTGATATTCTGGAATTCTTCTACTGTGTTTACTGCTTTAAATTGCAGTTACTCGTTTGCGTTATAAGTGCATAAAATCCGCAGTCTAATAATCATTTCTGACTATTGAAATTGACAATCTCAGTATGAAGAAACGCATAGTTAGATAGAGAACGTAGATAAACTACTCTTCGGATGAAAAACATGGTTCAAAGTTCAGTAGAATTTAAAGTGCCACTAAAAAATTCAGGATTGTGTATGCAACATTCTGTATGTATATACGACCCACTACGTTGTATATTTTACATATATGCAAGGATGAAACTATTCTATAAATATTTCTCCATTTTTAAGGTTTTAGACACAGCAGAAACACTGTTATTTCCATACAGATTTAGAACAAAATATAAAAAATGGGAGTATATGAAGATCTGTAAACAATTACCACGGAATTATTGAAATTAACAAAATTTATATTATAGTATAGTAAAATTGATGATGTTTTAATTCACTTATTAATTAGCCATTCTTTGATGTGTTCCAGGTATTTCGCCTAATTGCATCATTCCTGGATTCATCTCATACCTCCATATGATACATCATATGAGGATATAGTGTCATATATACATACTGTCACAGTATCATCGACGTCATCATCATCAGTAAGTACCATCATACAATCCTACATTTCTTCCTATCGTACAGTGTTTCGAACAATGCATGTCAATTAAAAAAAATCATAGTTGCAAATATATAGAGTTTAATAAGTTGAGCGCCGTGTCGGCCAAATGAGTAACACTAATTTATAAGTAATTTTTGAAATTCATTTTTATTATATTACATCGAACTAATCGAATATTATTAAGATTTTTATTAATTAATTAAATTTTGATATTGTGGGAATTTTTAGAGTTGATGTTTAAAAGACTATTTTCACTAAATGAAGCATTTTTAAAGTTAAATATCTGTTTTTGTTCAATAATTCCAATAAGCAATGAAATTTTACTTTGAAAGGAAGTTTAATCTTTTGCTTTAATATTTTTTTGTTATTCGAAAGTTTAAATGCAACGCACTGTTTCCACTGCATATTGAAAAAGTAAAATTGTTTAATCCAGTACATATTTCTCATTATTTCTCAATCAAAATGTGAAGTACAACTTCCACTAATTAATTGGAAGCGTTGAAAAGTAAAAATTGCGGGAATATTTTAAACTGATCTGCAGTTAACACGTTCATGTTTCTTCGTTCTCGCATATTTGCATTGTTATCGTAATATCTCTAATAAATAAATAACGTATCGAGATCATCCGATAGCACGTTCGGGAATAAAATCAATTGCCAAAAAATAAACTGTGCATTTGATTTCGCGTTGCTATCGCGCTACTGCACGTGAAAACGGAGTAAACTACATAAATCGCACCAAAAACGGAAGTATCAATGACGGTTTGGTCGGATTCTCATATGCCAGGTGTAAAATATTGCCAATGGAAGCAGCTGGAAAAGAACGGCGTTAGACCAGCCCCTGCCATGCCATTGATTCATCGATACTTTCTGTTCGACCGGAATTTCCCGTTCCTCGTAAAGTATGTACGTAGTAAAGTAATGCCACGGATAGTTCACAAGCTCACATGTGCTCCACGAGTCGTTAAATTTAAATTCATTAAATTATTCGACTTACTCAATACACACGGGGTGCTCTAGTTCTCCTCGTAATATTTTAGCATATTCTACAAGTAAGTAAAAAATATTATATGAACATTGGACATATAATATACAGACATAAAATACTGTAAGCACCTACGTTCTTACCATTTTTTAAGTTTATGTTAAAAAATGCACACGACCTTCGAAGACGTTAGAAAACGCACACGATTTTTAGAAATCTGTTCAACCAGCATTCGTGAATGAAGGTACAAGTGGATCTAATTATAATCCATAGTGCAATTACAAAATATTGTTATGGCGAATTGTCTGAATAAAGTCGATGTAGTGTGATACTGTCCTGAAGTGGACAACCCCTAAGGAAATAACTGAAGGTAGGGGTTGTCACGGAACCGTTGTGCCGACGGACAATGAACAGTTGAGATCGAACCGCCGAACGACCAACTTCTGTCATTAGACCTTATTACAAAGAACTGTAATATATTAGATATTTAGAATATAATTGTAAATAGAGAAACTGTAAATAAAATGCCGCGACGTGTAACGCGTGGAGCCGACAAAACTCGCAACAATATGATTATATGCACAGGCAATGAAACGAACAGGACCATTTTTAGGTCATTGCCATAATAATAGTTTCTCATTATTTTCATAAAAAGAATGGAATTTCATAAAGCTTAAATCTTTAATCGAGTTCGGATTTTCTTTACAGATCTTTTCTCGTGTGATTCATATGTGCCATAAACTGCGATCTTCACGATATTAGAGCTTGTCTACACATTTCCAAGTTATCTGAAAAAAATGGAACTCGCTCATTTAAATAAAACAGATGTATACATAAATCTCTTCTGAGATTCTCTGAATAAGTAAATCATAAATAAAACGAATTTGCTTTTAGATCGAAACTAGTCGAAAGCAACGCTTGCCGTCTGGAGCACTACGACAAATAGCGAAAACTGCAGTCGTTGAGGTAGAAATAATCCCTATCGTGTCCGATAAAAGATAACACGCCGTAGTAGTATTCATTATTTTAAGCTTTCAGTAGCACTCCATGGCAAATGCACGGTCGGTTTATCGACCAAGTCGGTCGACCCATATCCGCGGCATTATTGTTTAATGACTTCTCGTCTTCGTTGGGGTCGAAAAATAGGATCCCCTGTGGTTAAATTCGTCCCGAGCCTTTCAGTGCCGCGCCAGCATCGAAATATTCTCACGCGGGATCCGTAAAAATTCGCCCGGAAAATCTAATCGCGCTTCCTTCCCGTCGCGATTTAAACATCGCCGGAAGAACTGCTGCACAATGACACGAATTAAAATTTCATGCCGCCGGAGGAAGCGGCTCTGCAGTCGACTTTACACGTAACGCGATCTAGTTCAGTCATCGATAAATGTCCCTTGATAAAGTCTACGTTGACACGGATAAAAATGCAAAGGTATATCGAATGCGGAGGCTCGAGACGCTTGTTTCGCGCTCGATACTCGACTTCGTTCCATCTTGCTGGGACATCTTACTGGTTCCGTTCAGAACGCTGGTGTTTCATTGGCGTTACTTCGTTCTTTGCTCGGTGATCGATGTCGTACTATTAGCGAAGCATTCGAAAGTATGCTATTCAAATTTAGTGCATTTAGATGGTCAGTTCAGATAGTAGGTTAATTTCGGGTCACCACGTTTCGCAACAAATACGACACGTTGAAGTGATGTGGAGGAATATGATCTCGTTAGTCGGCAGAAAATATGAACTTCTCGTGCAAAACAAACTGCTCGTATGGTTCAAAAAGTCGATTTCTTTTTATTTTCTGAGAGTTTGAAGTGCGTAGAATGTCATGGCAAAGCGATATTTCGAAATTCGAATATTTGGCGACCGAAGCTGAAGTTTAAGAAATCCTACTTTATCGGAGAGAAGAGTTATCTTAAAACCTCTTTTATTTCTTTTCCGAAACTACATTTTTCAACCTCGCGAAATTCTCGGAACTATACGTACGATTCACGTCAAATTTTATAGGGATATTCTGAGTAGAGTACGATATTTTTTGATATGACAATTATTAAATTTTTGATAAGCGTTTGAAATTGATTTTTTGAAAGCCATGAAATTGTTGGGAAACCGTACGCTTCATTTTAGATAATACTTTGTAATTTACGAATCAGCAAAATTTTGTTAATTCAGACGACCTCCCAAATATTATTAGATCAAATATAAAACAAGAGAAACATTTAGAGAATTTAAAAATACTTGCATTATAAATAATAGTTGCATTATTTTCAGCAGTATCAAATTGTTAAAGGAAGGCGTCACGTCTATGTAACTCCTGTATCTTGCAATTAATGTAAACAATTTTTATTCTGCTTCAAACTTCGGAATCTAGAATTTGCTAAACGACATTAAAATATCTGCTTGCTCTTAAGAAGAACTTTGACTTTTGTGAACAGCTTGCAGTATCATGTACTGTAAACGTAAGAAGCACATAAAGGCACATTGAGAGGCGTATGAGAAAATATCGATCAGGCATTAGTAGAGAAGCGAGAATTTTTCCATCATCACTCATGGGACTACATTTTGCAAATATAATTGCCTAGATCGTATATGTAATAATGCTAACCGCAATTGTGTAAATCATTTGTAAATCACTTTTCGATTTTAAACGCTCTGTCACGAATATCATAGGACAAACTTAACTTTTCTATAATCCTGCAGCATCCACTTTTATCTCATGCCTATGTTATCGTTTAACCAAAAACTACGAACTTATTGTATATCTTTTAGCTCTGTAATAAAGTGTTTTGACCAGTAAATGCTAAATTAATAATAATAATAATAGCAGCATGGCAACATACTGTAAAAAACGATTAATAGCTTTAAACAATTTGATTCAGTGCTGTAACGAAGGGTTTTGAAAGTTAATAAGTAATAATAACAATAACGTCATGGCACCGGATTATAAAGAACAACTAAAAATAGATTTTAAATAAGAGCTCAACACAATGAAATTCCATAGCTTTAAATAATTGGATTCAGCGCTGTAATAGCGGTAAAGACCTGAGTAATTTGGCAACAATTTCTCAAACTCGCTCGATTTCTTGACGATAGTCGCGCACGAAGGTAGTACACAAAATGTAGGTGGGTAATTATTTTATTTTCCGTTCTCGGGAGCCCTGTTAATTGTCGATCAAAGATCAGCGAGCACGGAATCGGTGATTAAGCGGCGTGAATAGACGATTACGTTTGAAAACGGACGAATCGATAAAATTTCTCGTGCCTTTAACGAGCGCAATTATCTTCGAACGTCCTGGAATCGAGATATCGATTCCTTTCTATAAACGAAACCCGCGTCGCGTCTGTTCATGCTGTTCGCGTCTCTTTCATCATCCGGTTCCGAGCGTGCTCCACCATCGAGGAGTTTCGAAACACCCCTAAATGTCTTCTCCTCTGTCGGTTGACACCCTTTTGTCCGAGAAAGCAGAAACAATTCCGTTCGCGGGAAACGCAGACGCGGCGGCGGTCTCGAATAATGGAGCCAATTACTGGTGGCTAGCCAATAACTATGCCATTTGTTTATTTTCAAGGTTTAATTTTTTCGTATAAGACATATAAAGCTTATTTTTTGCATATTTTGCATATTTCCTAAAATTGCATATTTTTCGGATATTATTTGCATATTTCTTAAAATTGCATATTTTCGTATAAGATATGCGATTTTTATATTTATATTCAATTAATCGTTTCTTTGATAAAATTCAGCCTGTAAAAGACCAAAGTTTCTAAAATGCTACAAAAATTACTTCTTTTTTTTATACGAATCAGCGAAATTTTCTGCAAAATTTATGAAGAAGCTTAAGAAAATAGTGAACGAATGAAGATGAGCATTTAATTAAATAAATTGTTCTAGGTAAGATATCGCAATGTTAATTGAACTGATAAAACGTATTAATATTACGGAAAAACTAAACAGTAATTATTTCTTGAAATTTTTGTTTTCAATTTCAATTTCGATAGTTTATTTATTGTGCGCAGTAACTGAACTAATTTTTCAATCGTTGCGTCAGTTACTGTGCTGTTTACCACGAGATAGACCTCGAACCTCAAATCATCTCTGTCATATTTTTAAAGAGGAGAAATGTAAATATAAAATTTCAGTTATCTCCAATGTGAGATATTAAATGAATTATTATTATATTAAATTATTTCATAGAATATAGAATTTATGAAAGTATGTCAAGCATTTTTTTTTGTTGTGCACAGTTATTGAGACTCAGTACTCAGGGAGGAAGTGCAGTAATTGAAGCACAGTCATCGAAGCACAGTATTCACGGAAACAGCACAGTAACTTAAGAAATGTCATTTAAATTGCTGAAGTTGTGTATAGTAGCGAAAACTCTTCAAGTCCGCCAACAGAGCACAGTAATTGGCTCCTCCGCCCTATCCGTAGCTCTATGACATCCGAATACGTACGGCGAAATGTCGGTTTCATTTATTCTGGGCAGTTTTCCAGGAAACACATCTCTATATTAAACAACGATGACGTGTACACTTCTTTGTGCCTCGAATACACTTAAGCTTATCGAAAAATCTGTACCAGTTTTGCGAACCGAGTTACGGTACCTTTGAGTTCGGATGTAGGGTGAGTCGAGAATCGCGACGTTCGTTTCTGCTTATACTAGGAGCAGTCTATAGATAGGTATAGATTGCGGATTCTATGAATTTATGGCTGAATCGAGTGGAAATAGGGTAAATCTGCCGATTGTAACCATGTTAAGGATTTATATGAATTTCAACGAAAATATTCTTCAAGTCTTGTATCGCATAAGAAATAGCGCAAGTTTTAGTAGATTGTTTAACTCTCTGACGGCGGACGATTTTAACAATTATGTAATGGACGATGTTTGTGACGATTTTTATTCAACAGTTTTTCCGAACTTATTTTTGAAGGTACTTCATTCAGAGTTATCAGTCAAAATGATCAGTCATTAATACATTTTATTAATATATTTTATTTATACATATACAATGTATTTTCTATATTTCTTCGTTTTGAATCATTTCTCGAGTAGAAAGAGACGATTACGATTTCTTGTACTTTTACTTTCATTTCTAGACTTTGTTCTACTTTTACTTTCCTCTCAAGAATTTGTTTCAATTTTGAAGAAATCAATAATATTCTTATCCAGTTGATTATTTATAAAACATTCCGGCTTGTAATTATACTCGAAATGGTTAATCGTTTTGCTCAAATAGTATTCGTAATATTGTTCTTCAACTTTGCTGAATTGAAAGTTATGAAGAACGACGAACCTCGACTGCAGTTTAAACGATTTTGCATGGAAAAAGAAATACGATTAACAGATATAATCTGATTCGCAGGGCAATAGACCCTAAAAGACTCAAAGACGTACTAAAAATTGTGAAAACTCAATGCCATGTTTAATGTAGAACCTCGACTGCATTTTAGGTATGGATACATACGTATTGCTTCAGCATGAGAATTAATCTTGCAGGATCCACAATGTACACCCACGCAGTATTGGGGGAATAAACCCAATTACAAATCTTTGGGGAAATCTGGTGTGGAAAGTTTATGGCAACCGTCGGCGATGTAATTCATTCAACGAAATAACAGACAAGGATTAAATAGTGATTGATGAATTTTGTTCCATCAGTAAGAGACGTCAAACAAGTGAAAAGTGTCGACGAGCTTTTTTTCGAGTTCCACGTACCGCGGGCGTGCAATAATTATAAGGGAAAATCCAAGTGAATATTTTCATTGACTGTTTTTCCGGAGCTCGGGCGATATACGCAAATGTCCTTTGCGATTAGTGTCGCTCTTCGCGCGGCCATTAGAATATGTCGATACTCCATCAGCGACTGCCGACATTCAGCAATGTCCTCGTCTTCCAGCCGGATCCAATCGAACTCAATTTCACATATCAACGCTTACAATTCTGCGATCTCGAAATCAATCGTTCCGATTACTCGGACCGATTATATCCGACGCGTTTCCTTCCAACGACCTTATTTATAAGGGCTCATGGCGCAAGCAGTTTTAATCCTGTGATGAATATTCCCAAGGAACAATGGCACCCTAAATCTGACACGTTTCTAACGCTTTATCTGCGGACGGCTTTCTAACAGTTCCTTTAACGCTTTCAGACGTGTGTTGATTACCTTTACACTGTCGTGCATAAGTATTTCGATACTGCGTAAGACACGATTTAAGGGATTAGAATTTTATTTTATTGGTAGAGAAACTGGCCAGGGGATGATTCTACATGGAGAAATAAGTCCAAATATGGGTGACGCTAATTTTTAGACAATTTTGAAAATTCATTTTCATTTTAATATATCCGAACAAACTGAATTTGACTAGGATGTTTCGGAGGCGAAAGAGTTCTAATGCCATCCCCTATGATCAACTTTAAATTTCTAATTTTGCTTTAATTAATTAAATTGCTCTGATCTTGTGAACATTTTGGTAGTCGATTGTCGGCGTTCAACGTGTTAAAACTGCGTTTTGGAAAAAAATAAGTTTAAATATCCGTCTCAGATTTATAGCATAACCTGAAGTAGAACTGGTATGCGATGGTCAGACGCGCAACTTGATTCCTATTCAATAGTATTATTGTTATCCTTTGTCAATCAAATGTTATCCTTTTGTTCTTGTTTTTGCATGCAGAATCATTTTTTGACTGATAGTATCACTATTTTTCATCCACCCTGTATACTGACATATAATGAACATTTATAAATTCTATTAAAGCATATAATATGATTTTAAGCATATGAACGCTATATTTGATAATTTTCATTAATGTATTACGAGATTTTTCAATCGCACGCTATAAACACTTTAATAGAATTCATAAATGTTCATTGCATGCGAGTATACAAGGTGGATGAAAAATCATGGTAGAATCGGCCAGAGAATGATTCTGATATATAATAATATTTCATATCAGATTCGCAAAGATTTAAATATTGTTATCGGCTGAGAAATGAATGAAGTGTTTCGTTAAATCCATTAATCTGATAGCGAACTCCGATTATTTAAACGAAAAGTTACAAGTAGCCGGAATAATCAACGAGCTCCTACTATACATTTGAACCTACCAAGTTGTACGAACTGGTCGTCTCCCGCTGAGTTCATATAAATGGAGTTCTACCGTACTTACCACGTCGCAGATAACTACAATCGTTTCGCTGGTCGTTGACTCAAGAAAATTCTCCGAGAGACTTAAAATAGAAACGCATTGTTTCTTTATAATAATGCATCGGTAACATACACGGGCAACGGCAACGCGGCTGGAAATTAATAATTTCCCTGAACGGAAATGCTGAAACTATATTCATAAAACAGTGAGCTTGAGAGTCTTCTGTTCTCCCGCGAATGATCAAATATTTTTCAACGACGGTGTACAAGTGCAGGAGGATATTGGAAAGCAAGAAGAGCAACACGCGCGACTGAAATAACTGTGCACCTCCAGGGGAGCAGCATATTGCGCCTTTACGATCTACGATGGCCAAAATGCGTTATTGAAGTTTTTCATTTGGACCGCCACCGCCGCGCCGCTTTTCGAAATGAATTATTACCAATCGAAGGGAATAGCGCAGCTATTCCACACCGGATGGCTTGGTTATGCTTTTTGTAGCCGTCGCAACGGAATGAGTGCGCAGCCCTGGTTCTTTCTACATTCGAACAAATTTTATGATTCCTGAGGGATTAAAACAACGGAACGAGCATGCACATTAAGTAAACATTCCCCAGCCTCGGGCAGCGCGCAGGTTAATTCAGCATCAAAGCAGTCCTTCGGTTCTGGAATGTATCCTCCATTACGCGTAATATTTGTATACGTAACAAGTTTATTTTATGTGAGCTGTTTGTGTCGTTCGAGATTGAAATTACAGTGTCTACTACAATTAGACTGCCACAATTACTACTCTCGAAAATAACTCGTTATCTAGCAAATAACTCGATTTTATAAAACAATGCTTCAAGTCAAAATTGTGTTTTCATTTACTACTTGATAAATATTAGCTTGACCTTGGTTAGTGTTTACTGAATTTTTGAATTTGCCTTATCAGTGGCTCCAATGGAATATAGGAAAGTGCAAGGTGCTGTTCAACAATGTCTCGGAAAATATAAGTCGTAGCAAAATCACAATGTGTTTTTTTATTAAGCTTCTTAAATGTAATTTATATATTAAGTGGTAGCTTTTAAATACTCGTATATATATTACATGAGTAATCTGTTTTAACCTGAAAAATACTAATAAAAAGTGCAATGGAAATGCATGCCACTCAAAATGCATAAGGAATAAATAAAAATAAACTTCTTTTGTCTTCTGCTACTTATTAATTTATTCTATACGCGTACAATTCAGGAAACATCCACTTTCTCCATTAATACGTCGCATCGTGTCCACGATGATTAATAAACTATTCAAATTCTTAATAACGGTAGCAGCAAATCAAAGTCTGTCGAATATTCGATCCTCGCAAAGGTATGACCGATAATAGGAACAATGGTTCGAGATTAATTTTCATTTCTCTTTCCCGGCTCGCGGGACCAATTAAATTATAATAATTGATAACGCCGTTCAGTGCTCATTTTTCTCTGTGCTTTTTCTTTGTGCGAACTCTCCCTTAGCGAACGTTAACCGGGAACAGCAGAAATTCAGGGGCGACAAAGGGATATAACAATTTTTCATACTAAAATGCTTTTCACTGGAAGTGCGTCCTGTGTCGCGGTGTCTGGAAATACGCAGATTCGCAACCAGAGGAAAACGTGCTTCCATAAACCAGTATTTTTACAGGAAATTTCCGCGACGGTTCTTTTTTCCATATTCCTCATCTTTGCCTGGCCTGCTCAATGGAACCACTGCGATGAATATATTAATCAGTTATTTCATTCAGGAAACTCGCTCATCGATCTCTCGTATCGGATGAACAGAAAACTAACAGCGGTAGCATTGAACTGAATACTGATTCTTTGCTTCTTAGTCTCAGTCAGAGTTGGGCAAATGTTGCTTTAAATAAGAAATTGCGAACTAAATGAATTTGTGAATAATAATTAAAGCTAGGTAAAAAGTCATTTAAATAATTCCACAAATAATTTCTTCATTAGTTCTTATTCACAGATAAAATGTTATATTTTATTTGGATCTTAAGTAAGGATATATAATAAATAATTTTTGCTACTCTTTCGTCTGGTATATTATACAATGGATACTTTGGGCATTACTTTTGCAAATAAGTAATTGTAATAATCAGTAATTTTTGTTATGTTACCGTTTATCACGTAATCAATATTAATTTCCATTTATTATCATTGTAGAAGCGTCTGTCTTCGTCAACTCAATGACATCGCTTCGGGCGATCGAAAATCGTCATTTCTGGACGTATGCTCGGCGCGTTGTGCCGAATAAATAATAAATAATAAGCAATTAAATGATAATTAATAAGTAACAAATGAAATTCTATTTATGAATAAGAAATTGAATTTTATTTTTTGTAGTTTCATATAACGAATAATTTTGTATTTCAATGATCGTTCACATGAACATTTACTTAAGCGATGCCCAATTCTAATTTCAACATATATATTAGGTGTAGGAATGAATTTATTTCGTTTTCTTCGAATTAATTACAAATTTCAATATTTTTCTGCCTTTTGGGATTCTCGAAGACTAACTTTAAAAATCGTTCGATTTACATAGTAATTATAAGGAAAATACTGGTCACAATGACGAAATAAATTTGACGTTAACAAAGTCTGAAGGCAATACCGGTCGCAAATGTTCATTAATATTTCGCGAGAAACTACAGTTGTTCGTTCGCGAATGACGATCGTTCAAAGAACATTCATTGAACAAATGACGAAAGTTTAGCAATAGGTGCGAGCCATTGCTGTACTTTGGTAGGCGATTGTTTCGTTAATGTGCGATAATATATCTCGGATCGTTGAACGGATTTTAGAGCATTGTAAGAGGCGTGTTAAGCATTCGTCCAATTCAGTATACACTAGTAAATCTGTCGCGATAAATAGTGCGGTTATATTTACTACTATAGAAGAAAATGGCCATTTCATACGTTACGGGCCAATATTATTATCGTATGACCAGTTATGTAGCTTTATTGGATACGACCATTTGAACGATAATCGTTACGCGTGTGCGACTGTCGTGGGAACGGTACAAAGCGATCACGTTTGACCGCGGCACTATGCAGAGCCGTAAAATCTCCCGTACGACAGCTTAGGCATATCACAGTTGTCGAACATGCATGGTCGTACCGCGATCAGTTCAATCAATTTTCCCTGCTACTTCCAAATGCAACCACTGAACCAATGTTAACGTAGAATCGAAAATCGTACGACTTCCAACGAAGAATGTTCCTTCAACATTCACAACTAGACTGCGGATTCTAGACAGTTATGGCAATCATTGATAAGCGAATTGCAGAATAGTGAAGACTTCAGAAGTATGTAAAGATATTGTTATATCGCTTTCAATTTATTATAAGCATTCAAACAAGGAACACATTTTTAATCTATTTCTATTTTATACAATTATGACAAATCATTTTTATTTTGCTTAAAGATCCGCAGTCTACTCATGACATAAATATTGTTTGTATCTAGTTTCTGACAAAAAATTGAAATTTTCACGTGTCCACAGTTGAAGGAGTGGAAAATGTTATATAACAATAGAATATGTTGAAAAAAATGACAGATCAAATTATAAGTGGTCCCAAGCATGGTCCGTTGGATATTTGTCAAAAATTTATATATTTTTCGAAACAGCATATTCGTGATACGATTCTAAAAAGTGGTAAATAATCGATATTTTTAATGAGAATTTTACAAATTTGTTTATCTTGCATCACAAGGTGAAATGTGTAGAATTCATTGAATAAATGTTAACGAATCACTCAGACTTGTTCGAGACTTTAAGTAGTAACTGCTAGGTATGGTCAGACATGAATGAATTCCAGTGTAATTTTCTTCCACTGTCCTTAACGAAACATGCTTTGAAAAACAGAACAAGTTACAACTCAAACATCAGGTAGCTTATTATTTAAAAAGCATATATAAAAATTATATTAAAATATATAAAGTAAAAATTAAAACAATATAAAAAATTATGCTAATTTAATCCTTTGGACTCGGAGGACATACTTATCCGCGGAATACATAGTATCAAATAAAATGATATAATGTTTAAAATGACTCCTTTCTTCAAATAGAAATTGCCATAAAAGAGAATCGATAAAAATTATGCGAAATCAGAATGCTCTATTTAAGTACAATTTGATGTAAAAATGTGTCGATAAAAACGTTATGAAATAAAAATGCTCTATTTAAGTACAATTTGACGTCAAAATGTGTCGATAAAAACGTTATGAAATAAAGATTTATTATCTCGACAGTTCCATAATTACGAACAATCTTATTATTTTCCAAAGAAAACAAATTCGAGTGCAAAGGATTAAAACATATTCACCTCACCCAATTCTTGTCGAGGCAGAAGAGAGTATCAGTAACGAAGTATCGATTAACGCGTCTTGAAAAATGAGAGAAAGAGAGAGAGAGAGAGAGAGAGAGAGAGAGAGAGAGATCAGTATTTCCATAAATACGATATTCGCGCGAGATATAAATGTGTGCGCCACTCTGAATCAGCAGATGTTTGACATTTGTATCACGTGGAAACATTTGGGGCGTATATAAACCTCGTACTCGTCTCCTTCACTAAATATAGCCTCAGACGTAAATGCACGAGGAAACGTGGCCTAAATCTACGGAATGCTGGTGTATGCATTTTCGCCATTAATATTTGAATTCTTAGACGAATGTCGGTGTACCGTATTTCAGATTAGCTGTTCTAAGATTTTCAGGATGTAAACGTAGAAACGTTGGTCGTAAAATCTAAGCAGGTACTTTTGTGATTCTTCAAAGGTCAAAGTTTCCAGTTGCGGCAGGTATCAAGATTGTCTTCTGAGAGAGGATCAATACGTGCATTGAAAGTAACAAAGTGATTGTTCATAAGCCGGATTGGGCCCCGTTCATCCATCTTCGTTTTATATAGTTTATTTGAACTGCTACTTGCAGTTTATATTAAATATATGTATAACTATAGGCCTTTCTACCTCATTTAATAAATATTATTAACACATATTATGATTATTATTAACACATATTATAATTATTATTAACATTTTGGTATTAATATCGTCTATAGAATGTACATACATGTATTACTTAATTAGAGTTGATTTGAAATACTAAAGTTTCGTTTCACTAACATATAGCACAATGAATAAACAATTTTCATTCGTACAATTTAATGTAGTTTTATCGCCTCTACTTGCAGTTTAGTATACTCGATATATTTTTGTATTTCAAAACGAGAGCTTACAGGAATTAAAAATATATTTATAAGATTATCGTTGAAAAGTCAGAATTTCAGAGCACGTAGCAATAGTAATGCCGATATTAAAAAAGAAAATATATATATATATATATATATATATATATATATATATATATATATATATATAAAATGTCGTCTTGCAAGAGTGTTGAAAAAGCACTTGATTTAGTATTTTGCCAATAAAAAACAGAACTTCTGCGAGCATAAGATTTCAAAGTTACCAGGAAATTTATTCTCTTTTACCCTAAACATTAAAAAATCGTCTTTCATTTTCTCATAAGAGAACGAAGCAACTTTCCGAACGAACCAATATATGTCCTTTTGCCTCTGAAAACTACATTAAGAAAGCTTTGCTCTGCATGAATATTTACAGAAAACTGCCTGAAAACTGTATATTTCAGCACTATTTTAAAAAAGAATCATTCCAAGCTGCTTGATCCGTTATGCTTGAGCGTACTTTCTTTATATCTCTCTGAAAGAGAAGACTTATCTGGTCACGATTCGAGTCCACTTCAGAAAGTTGCTTTGCTTACTTCCTTTGTAGTACGATCGTACCTCGAACCCAATAATTTAGAAGGAAAGTATATACTACGAAACAGACGTGTGGCGCGTATGCATACCTGTTACGTGACCCGGCGGGTAAAATGCTGGGTACGTATATCCGTAATAAATAATAAAAAATATATAAAATCAGTCGTGCGCAATTGGGACCGGGGTTACCTCACTTAAAACCGGGACGAAGTCGTAAAAAAAGCCACGCTCGTTCACGACTCATTTTTCTCGTACATACAGTACTTAAAAATGCATTACACTCTTCCGCATTACTCGGCATATTCGAAAAGATGTTAGTATACCGTGTTGGTGGTGGTGGCGACAATAATAAGAAGCAGTTGTTGATTCATATTCCAGGATCATCGTTAAATTTTTTAGTAATTAAATTTGATTTACGACCTCGGGGTTTATAATGACATCACGGAATAAGAAAGAGCGCGCGACTACTGTTTGCATAATTCAGATGCACGGTGCAAAAGTTCTTCCACGTTTTCGCATTAAGCATTACAATTTTCTGCGGCGGTTTGTGTTCCAATGCCTTTTGTTTGGCCTCGGGAACACATTTATTTTTAGATCCACAGTTTCAAAACTTTCAATGAGACTGTCACGGCGATGTATTCTCCTGCGAGAAGAGGAGGGGGATTTTCATTCTCTACCGGAAGATGCGATTTGCTTCCATTTTGTCTATAGCACCGCGGCATTGTACGGCGGTGTTGTATTGTTCCTTTAGTCACACACCACTCTCATATGTACGTGTCTTTCTTGCATTTTTATATCGCACTTGCGCTAACCGTCTTGCACTCCAAACTATACCGAAACTGTACACAGTTTCAACGATCATAGAGCGTGCATTCACTCCTTATCGCGAAAATCTGTGCTTATCACAATTTTCAAATGCAAAGTCAATTTTGTTAGATTATTATACATTAAATAGCAGTTACTGGCAATTTCGAAGTCCATATTGAACTGTATTTATTAATATAATTGCAGAATTTAATACTTAGTCACAATGGTCCTGTTGTACTAAATATAGATACCGAAAGTTAAAATGTTTATTTCCTGAGCCAGGACTCGGAGCTAGAAGATATCGGTAACACAACACCTAAAGGCCATGTGTTAAATCTCAGATAAAGCGAAGGGCCGTTGGTCCCGTTTGATCTGGGTTTCCTTCTTCCCGTTGCAGTCGGTCAGTCAGTCGATCTTGAAGAGGCTAAGAGAACACTTGCACTAGTGAATTTTCAAATAACGCGTTTTTCTTTTAAAATCCTAGACACTGCTTCCCAGAAAACCAACAGTATTTGGAGACGTACAACCTTTTTCTATCTACGTATTATTAATAGTATTTCTTTAATAATATCAAATATAAAATAAAAAAGACACAAATTTGACATACTGATACACTACTACACGTACTACGCTATTTTTACATACAAACAACAATCTCTACCTCTCTTAACTAGTTAACTATTTCTTCACGATTATACTAGTCACGAAGAAATAATAATAATTTGTGTAATATCTAGAGTGTGGATCTTTATGTAAAATAAATATTTTCCAAGACGATTGTGAGAAATTAAATAAATTGTTTCTTTTAATCATTTAAATATAATACTGTAACTATATCATTAATAGACTACGGATCTTTATATAAAATAAAAGTCACCTAAGTCAATTGTAAGAAGTATAAATTAGATGACAATATGTTTTCTCTCTTAACAATGGTAATAAGCTGAAGATAATGTAACAACGTCCTTAAATTATTCCAACGTCTTTTTCATATCGCATTTGACATATTAATTTTTATCATAAACACGTAAAATCCGCAGTTCAATTATGACGAGTGTACTCGTTACGTGTAAACTTTGTTGGTTAAACTGCAATTTTAGCGAAGACCGAAATACATTCGCAAGTATTAACGTGTTTTAAATAATTGGCGGCCAAGACGAAATAAAACGAACATATAAAAAATATACAAATAATTATTATGAAAAAGCTGTGTATGTATAGTGTCTGGGTTAGGTAGCATATTACATATAAAAACATATGAAAGATATATAAAAAATATAAATAATTATTCCGAAAAAACTGTGTATGTCTAGCGTCTGGGTTAGGTAGCATATTACATATAAAAACATATAAAAGACATTTGAAAAATATGAATAATTATTACGAAAAATCTGTGTATGTCTAGTGTCTGGGTTAGATTAACTGGTTAATGGTTGTTACTTGTAGACAGACCTTTGCGACTTCGGGTGCTAAGTGATTTTCTCCAAATGCGCAGAGCAACCGGTACTTAATGATGCAGTACGAGAAAGATCGAGAAGTTATGCAGACGGCACGTAAATAGGGAGAACGAGTGCAGGTAGCAGAAACAGCTCTGTCAAGCACGAGTTGTTCCGTTTCAGGTAAACCGAGAAAAGAGCATCTTTTCTTCTGGGCTGAGAGATAGAGGTAAACAGACCAGGAGTTGAATAAGTAGGAGGAGGAGGAGAGGGCAACGAGGAAGGAAATAAGAGAAGAGAGGAAAGAAAGGCGAGTGTCTAAGGGACTTGTCTTCGAGAATGTTTTCAATTTCCTTAGTTCTTATATCATCTACCGGCCCCTCCACCCCTAAATACGACAGTTTCGTCTCAAACCGCTCGGTTCTCTCTCAATTTATCGTTACTCGATGAACTATACACTCTCTCTCCCTCTCTCGCTCTCTCTTACTCTCTCTTTTACTCTCTCTCTCTCGCTCTCTCTTACTCTCTCTTTTACTCTCTCTCTCTCTCGCTCTCTCTTACTCTCTCTCTTTTACTCTCTCTCGCTCTCTCTTACTCTCTCTCAAACCAAATATTCCGACGGTCGGCTCTCCGTAGTGTTTTTGCTCACAATAGATGTTCCATAAATTGGTGGAAAGGGTAGACACCATTAAAAGTTATTTACTTCAGTGTAACAGTGCCTGACAGAATTCATTTTGTTCCATTGTGTCGGCAACACGACGCTTGATGGCGCGGGCCTTCGTTATACCTCGGCCGTTTAATTATTGAAAATAAACAGTTACGGCTAGAAAGTTTGTCTTCTGCATTTTTAGATTACCATTCGCGACACCGCTAGCAGATTTTCGTTTCGATAAATGAATTGCCGTACGAACTTGTCCTTAATAAGTTTAGTTGCGGAATTGGAATCGCTACGTCGTTGTGCGATTTCTCTTCGAATAAGGGATTTTCGCGATGGAATTTGTTTCATTCGAGAAGGAGAAGAGTATGCTATTGGGTTAGCGCATACCAAATGTCAGATTTTTATTACGTCTAAATGTTGTTGTTTATGACATATCCTCTTTTACAGTCTTATCGTGTATTGCCAGCGTCATATTTTTTTCAGAAAGAATGTTTTCAAAATTCTGTATTTTTGTCATTTATTATGAATTTTGTATGAATGCTGCGGATTTTCGTGTATTTTTTTATAGCCCGAGATTATTTTTTCAACGAACTAGAATTTCTTTAAAAATGGCATTTGTAAATCAAAGACTTGTTGCGAAGCAAATGAGTCTTTTTCTAGTTAAATAATTAATAAATTCACTGCTCATTTAAACATTCATATTCGCTTCGATTAACGACGACGATTCAATGAGAGTTTAAGAAAATTTAGAAACGTTAAGATATTATTTGTAATCTGTTAAAATCATTGCAGACAGGAATAACTTGCTGTTCAGTTCCTATTTACCGTAATCGACGGAAAGAATTATTCTTTACCATAAAAGTCTGCAATCTAATCATTAAGTAAGGATTTGTTCATGATATCACGATATTTATTTCACATCTAGAATCACAAAAGTCTATTTTTACAATTACAAAAATTGAAAAAAGAATATGGTGTAATTATTAGACCACGGATCTTTGTACGAAATAAAAATTTATCTCAACGTTCACATAAATAGGAAGTTCGATAAAATTTTGTTTCTCTTTTAATGAAGTTAATGCAGAGAAAGTAATCTAGCAGCATTTTTTAATTCCTCATGCGTCCGTTTTTGTTATAAATGAATACAATTTCCAGTTTAGCCATTATGATCTTCGTTGCTGAATTTTCTACATTGTCGACGTCGATTACTGTTTTTGTGAAACTCGAGATTATTGAACTCAGTATGGACCGGTCATGGGCGTCAGTTTCCAAAATGTACGTACTGGTTTGACAAGGAAAATTACACCGAAAAAAGATAACAATTAATTATTGGACGTTCGCGTGTGATTCGATTACTGTTCGGTTATTGAGTTGATAAGAATGTAATATCGCTTTTTTGTTTTTGTTTCCTTCGCCCGGCTATTCAGTTTTATTCGATTATCACCGTTATTCCATTTGCCCGCAAAACAAATTCCATTCGTTCACTTTGTCATTTATGAAGGAACATTTCCGTCGTTTTCGCGAGTTTGTATCACTGCGAAATCATTTTACAACGAATGACTTCCAAGATATCAATTACTTCGTTTAATTTGGTATTAATGTACTGTTTGGCTAATTAAGACCTGAAATATGGATCTAAATAATGTAAATATCACTCTAAAATGTAATTACAACAAATCTTGCAGTTATTATATTCTGTAGAGTATATTACAAAAATAATGTTTAAAAATTCTGAATTTACAACAAATTATAATTTTAACGAGCATCTTAAACTCTTCCTAAATACGGCGACAATTGTTTGCATAAATATAGAGTTGGAAACCCCTTCAAACGCATTGCAGAGGGCTGAAAACTAGGTCTGGAACAGACCGACATCTTTGAAAAGGCAGAAACTTTGAAAAAAGAAAATGAAGAAAATGAAGAAAATGAAAACGAGAGATGCTCAAGAAGAAGAGAGCAGCGCGCTATCGATCGCGAAAAATCTTTAAACGCGTTTCTCTGAGAACTCCACTTCTTCTATCTACGAACTTGATTACTTGATATCCAATATTACACTACATTCGATTTTCCATTGGTTAGAATCGAACCATTGTTGCAAGCAGAATTTAAAATATTTTCGAAATACCCAAGTTGTCAGATTGAAATATTAAAGAACCGTGGAAATTGTTAATTCCGTTTCGACTTCCGAGTCTGCTCGACGGATTTTCAATAAAGAAAATTTAATACCAAGATTCTAATAATGATAATTTATAATATTTTACAATAGCTAATATATCAGAGTTGGGAAAAGTAATCTAATTAATGATTAACGATTGTAGCTCGTTATTTATTATAATTAATTTCTAATAATTTGACAAAATAATCTATAGCTAATTCTTAATAATTTACAATAATTTATTTGTCCAACTCTGATATATTATTCTTAGAATCTCAGTACAGTAAAAATTCGAATGTTATTCTTGTTTTATTTCAAATCTGTCGAGTAGACTGAAACAAAATTGACGTTTGCTCGGTTTCTAACAGCGTAGAAAAAGAATAGCAGAGAACTATCGCCGACCCGATTCCATTTGATATTGCTTTTAACGTTATTCAACTCTAGCAATGGAAAATTAAATCATTGAAGATTTCCCAAGCGTGTGATTTGTTCTCCGTCTAGGAAACAGTTTGTTCTATTCGCGGCGGGAAGCCGCAGCTTTCGCTCAATTTCATAGAGCTCCCTAACCATTTACTAACCGAACTAATCTCCTGTTCTTGAGCCTGTGCAAGCTCTCAAGATAGCTACACACAGGATTTCCACCAATTCGTCTTCGAAACGCAAATAATTAGGCTACATCATTAGCATGTTTACTTGCTTTCTACGCTGTCGAGATAATTACTGTAACCGTGCTAATCCTCCTTGTACACCGAGCAATTCAATTTAACAGCCAGAAATAATTGCGCTGCGAAAAGCTGGACTTATTGCGCCGACTTTTTAAACGGTTCCGCGAGAGGTGCAGCAAAGATTTCAAATTGTTCACTCGACGATATACATATATTTCCCGAACGCTCGTTTTCGTCTGCACTCGTTTCGCAGGTGAAATTGTTTTTGGTCTTAGCTCCTGATATATTACCCTTTCTCCTTTCCACATTCGTTTTCTCTATTTTTCCAGAGGTATTCGGGAGATATATTGCTACTAAGGTGGAAAGGTGGTTCCCAGGGGCGTTTTGTTTTTAAACGAGTACGTAGATTGTACAATACGTAACTTGAGCACTCGACTGCTGCTGATGTTCACTAAAGGTAACAATTAAAGAAGTTCAATTCAGTTGACCATTTTCTCTATTTATTGAAAATAGAAATATGGCTATAATAAGTATCGAATTCTTATACTTTACTTGTAACTTATAGCTTTTTTTTTAGTTTTTACTTTTAAACGAAATTAATCCTTTCTATCATATTTTAATGTTTTAATTATGCTTATTAATTTTCCTATTATACTTTTCGTGAGAAGATAAGAATTTAGAAAATTATTACCTTTCCAGGTGAGTATGTGGAAACTTGCTTAATTAAAATATTTATATAAAATAAGTTACCAAATCATTAATTAATATTAATATGATTTCAGTATTTACTTTGTACTATACTGGAGAATATATTTTCACCAATAACGTATTTAATATTTCAACAATAATAACAAGAAAATAATTAAATTTTCATCCCTCGATGTAAAGCTTCTAGAAATAATTTAGCACTCTTGTTATTAATTTTTACATTATATTCGAGGAAATATTCTATTACTCAGCTCGCAATAATTACCGTAAATGTTTTCCAGATTTTTGATACTTTCTCCAAACTTTTCCGTCTGAATTAGTCCACAGTTTCTCAACTTTTAATTACTTGAACTTAAATAATTAAAGCATTTAATTTAATACTGAATTTAATACTGAAAGTAATTCCGCTCTTCCGAATAGATAGCTTCCAAAAAACCGAAATTACTTTTGCAAGAACCCAATGTATTCAGTAAAATTTAATAGTGTTAAATTGGGTAGCTTAATTATTTAGGATCTTCAAGTCATTAAAAGTTTAATGGAGAAATATTATTTTACTCGATAATAGCATTAATAGCAGTTTTATAGCATTAATTCATATTGTATATCAATTATTTATTAAACGGGCGTGTTTGTGGGTCGTAAGGATTTTTAATAGAAATTGAACATGTACAACGTGTACGAGTACAAAGTAACTGCAGCAGAAAAATAAGAAACTTCTGAATCATTGTGTCATACCGACAATATATTTTCAAAGAATTCAAGAAAACTTAGATCAAGAAGAAAAGTATCTTCGAAGAAAAGTATCGAACGGGTCATGGCCAAAGCAAAAGAATTAGAATTGTTCAAGCAGTAATTGAAATCCTGTAGTCTGTTATCTATATTTGCTTCGTAGCTGTTTCCTCTTTCGTTTTTCTTACCATTATTCTCGCATACTTGCATCTTCTTTGTAAACATTTCTCCAAATAGAAATCTTCTTTCCCTATCTCTCGTTTCATTAGGACAAATAAAGTCGTCCACGGAACGGAGATAAACAGATTCATTTTACTTTCATTTCGAACGAAATCTCACAGCTTTCCACGAGAATTACCTGCGTCAAGTGAAAATATTTGCAATACGCTGAGCTACGTCACTTGCAGAAAGACAAAAGACACAATTCGTATTTAAAGGTTTAGACAGCGAACGATCATTGTGTCTTGGAAAGCTCGAATCCTTGACTAAATTCCTCGTATTCCTGAAAAAAGCAGAAATGCCTTCTCAACGTCAACGTCAACGTCAAGAAGTTTGGCATGCGATATAAGTCAGAGAAAATTGTCGCCTAGTTTGCTTCACATTCCTCTTCCATCATAGCGCATGCTTCCGAACAATTTCGAAATTCAAACAGCATAAAACAATATTCGTATTGTCGTCTTCATTGGCCATTACATTGTTCATTTCACACTTATTATTCAATGGAATAGAAGATGTTATATTAGAAGAACAAAATAATAATCATAATAATATTATTTCAGGTACATAATTAATTATTATTAATTATTAATTACTCTTGAGTAATACTCTTTTGAAAACTTTTATTAACTAAATAATATAACCCCTCAGCAATTATAGTAATATACCCACCAAAAATACCTACTTTATAAAATGTTAATATATTTCTAATTAATATTCCTTCATGAATAACTACTAAAAGTTTTATATCCAATTAAGTGTTAAACACTTAGACAACGATTAATGGAGACGAGAATTTCCATAAAGATCCGCAATCTAATTATGACATAACAGCTGAAGTAAAAGCCAATAATCTATAACAATGATACCTTGACCTTCATGTGATCGTGAATAGAAAAAAAAACGTGTATATCGATGATTTTCGCAATTTGCACATAGAATGAACACAGTGAACGTCGGTTAATAATGAATTCGTAGAAATAAATGTGCAGTACGCTTGAGATGCATGTGCAGTTTTACGTGCACCAGCTGAATATTTCCTTTTCCATGATGAAGTCCCCTTCAGGTAGCTACGGTTACGGCTGGAATAACATATTCCGGAATGTTAAATGGCTGCAGAAGCCAAGATATAACGTTCGAAGCAGAGCAGAGAACTAGATTCACTTGATTTCCGATGTTGAAAGCTGAAAATCACGTTCTTACGTATACTTCTGCCGCCTATCCTGGTAATCTTCTCCTCGAGTATAAGCTTGTTTAAAAAATGACACGTAATAGCGTAGTCGTTCGTACGGAACGATGGCATTCTACGCGTTTAGTGACATTTCCCGTTTATGAACACGCTTTTTTTCTGCAGAAAGCAGCTCATGCGCCACTATCGAATCTTCATCATTCATGGAGAATTACTTCGAAACGATTGAATATTGAATAATTATGAATTCGGTCGTTTGGCATTTATGATTTAAAAACCTGATTTGTCATGCAAATTCAATATTTGAAAATCCTTCTTTCCGCAGCAGCTGCGAGAGAATTATGTGTCCCCAGTGCTAAGCTTCGTTTGCGATTATTAATGGTGTTTCACGCGAATAGAATGTCCAAATGAAATGTAAACAGACAATGAGATTCAGACACATTTTTCAGTCCGAATTAAATTCTCTGTATGATAGTAATAATCCGTTTTGATAATTGTGGACCATATACGCAGCAATTAGCAAAATTAGCTACTTTATATGCAACAGTTTAATAGAATTAGAATGGACCGTGCTGAATAATATTAAACCTTCCATGGAAATTATATACACGGAATTAATCACTTTGCAGATATGAATGGTGATGAGCCACTTATTTCTGACCAACTTAATGGATGAAGGGTTTATCATTTTTTCGTTGAGTATCGTTGAAACGGATGTCTTCTTTCATTTATATTTAATATTATTGTGTAATATTGTAGTATTGTATTTAATATTAGCGTGCATATAGCACATCAAACAGGACCATCCACCATTTGCTTATTTAGTTCAAAATTAATTTTACATTTCTCGTAATAAAGTTTAAAAGGTTACTATGTAACTTGCAATTATAAATAACTTACTTGCGTTTACTAAATAACTTACAGTTATAAATATATTTGTTACAGTTAAATGACAATTAATTTATTACAGTTAAATTACAGTTACATTCAAGCTCTCAGTACAATTACGTTGATGCATATGGCGCATATGCAGTTGGTTCGACTCCCTGCCCACGTTATGCTGTTGTTTATGACATAATCGCTTTTTCAGTCTTATCGTGTATTGCCAAAAAGAATTTTATCAAAATTCTGTATGAATTCTGTGGATATTCGTGTACAATATTTTCATAATTCAAGTTTATTAATGATTCATACATTAAAATCTCGTTGAAAAATATGCATCGTAGCAAATGGGTCATATTTTGCTTAAACGAACGTCTTTTCAGACATATATGAAGATTTTACTGTTCGTTGAAGCATCCGACGTCTCATATGCACCAACTATGAAATAAACGTAGAATTCTGTAATTGTCTACGAAAGTTCAGATCTGGCAATGAGTATGCACGTTGAGCTAAGCGGCGCGCGAGAGCCGACTGTTACAGAAGTCTTGGTAGCAACGCGTCCCATGTAATAGGATTGAAGTATTCCCAGATATCACCGGTTGCTTCATGCAAATTTTTAATCAACAGCTGCGTTACCGTTTACGAATGACTCCCTCGGCGTAGTTATCGCGTCAACAGGTTAGATAAAGTTCGCCCGTACCCAAGTTCAGCAGGCTGTATTCCAAGACACTCGCAAATCCGAGCAGCGGCACTAACAGCCTCGCGACCTCCAATAAAGCATGTCATGCACCTTGTTTTTCGCTCGAACCAACGATTCGCACGATATCGACTCTATGCCAGCACTTACCCCGGAGTTCAGCAAGTTTTTTCTTTCATTCGTTTATAGGGTGCTCCACCTGAAACCGGCAACCCGTTATCACCTTTAATTCTTTAGACACCTTGCCATTTACTTGTCTCTACTTCCTGAATAGTTTATGATTTTCAACGTACACATTTATAGTGTTATAGAATTACAGATAAAGAGGAAAATTTGACGGCTTGTCTTAGGTAAAACAATGTCTGTGCATAGGTTTCTGTAATTTTACTTTCACATCTTGCATTATAACTAGACCGCGGATTTTATGCATTTATGACAAAAACTGAGTACCTGTAAGTTGAAACAGTAGACAAATTAGAAAGATTTAATAACGTTGACCGATTAAAAGCATTGAACAAAGAATGAAACTTCTAAGTTGTTCCTATGTCCTGAAACAGATGCAACATATATTTTTATTTTGCATGAAGATTTGCAGTTTAATTATTAGGAGCTGGACTCGTGGCGAAGATTTTTAACATTTGAACTGCCAAGGAGGGTCAAAATGACTTTTTTGGCACTTCTTATAATCATTACTCATTTTTAGTACATTTTGTTCTCTAAAATTTTCTGTACCTTTTTCTGAAAGATGTAAATAATTAGTTATTTAAAGAAATTTTATCTTTTCTTGTATTTTACTCGTAAAATCAGTAAAGACAATATAAAAGATAGGCACACCTTCTGCTATACTTTTATAATCGCGGTATTTGTGCATCACTTGTAAGATACGGGTGCTGCATAGAGCTTTCTTCCTTTTGTTAACGATTTTTAAATGACATATTGATATTATAAATCTTTTCTAACTGTTTGCTGTTTAAAATGTTACGTGATCAATTTTGTGATAAATGCATAAAATCCGCGGTTACTAATGCTTCGGATTAGCAGCGTTTCAAATTGCATAATGTCTGTCAGCCTATCGAACGCGTTTCGTTGTTCCCTTTTCTAATAAATACGCGTAAATCCTATTTGGAACGCGTTAGCTTAAATTGTTTAAAATTGCGACACGCTGCATTTTTCCACACAGCCACAGAATTGTTCCAACACCGTTTTCTACTCCATCAACCCGTGTCAGTCGCAAACACATGAAATCCGTAGTTTATCGATTAATGTGCCTCCGGTCCAGGTGAAAAACCGCGACCGTCGAGCAACGTGCTGTCGAACCTCGGGAACAACGTCCGGGTCGGAATATCGACGAAAACGCGGGCTAGCTAAATTCATCTCGCGAGCTCGGGTCAAAAGTTCGAGACACCATCCCGGGAATGAAGTTCCTTATACTCGGGACGACTTTATAACAACGGCACACCGCCGTGAAAGCCCGGTGGCCCCCCGTAACAGGATCAACCGGAGATCTTATCGCCGTTTTTACAGTCTGGAGCGGGCTCAACCGCATTTTCTGATTTCGCCGACGGATAAGCCTCTTCAGACGTTCGCAGGAGGCAGAAGAGGTCGGCTGGGCTGGGCTGGGCGCTCTGTGGCCAGGCGCGTTGCGTTCGACCCCGGCTACAAACTGTCTGTTTATGGCCGAAACTTTTGCGCCTTCATTTTCCGCGGGCGTACGCGGAGATCGTTTCGTCCTATCGATTTTCCGGGGGTCGGCCTTCCTCTCTCTTCCGGCGACCCTCTGTTCCGCTCCGGCGCTGTTCACCGTTGTTCTGAACTCTGAGACAGCCTTTCTCTTTCCGTCGCGTCGCTTTGCCTTGTAGCAGCCCCGGGGTCGGCCACTTGCGATCACTAACCCCTGCTAATGTCCAGTTGCTATTCAAACGGCGAGTCCTAAACTGCGAGAGAGCGGTCTCTTTACTTCTCTTGGCTCGCGATTTTATTCGCCGACACCTATCTGGGAACAGTGATCAGCGTCAGTTGATTAAAATTTTTAATTTCCTTAAATGATTGAAGAAGACTGTCGTTGGACAGGCGACGATTAATCGTTGATATGCCAAGGATTGAATTACTCGTTGAGAAGACGTTGAAATGATAGAATTAATCTATTGATGAATGCAGTTGTCACTCGTAGGTAAAAGGCGTTGATCGTTGGAATTCCGACGATTGAATTAATCGTTGAAAAGTGGACGACTGAATTAATCGTCAATCGTCGATTGAAATCTGTTGTAAATTGAAAACTGTGTAAATTGCTGTAATTATACCGTTTCATCCTTCATACTTTGTTCAGATACAACGCTTTCAGGAAGAATATATACTATAAAAAATAAAAGTGTATATTCTTCTTACCCAGTCAGCTATTTTTTCACGAGTATATCCGTCATGAAAGAATTGAAACTTTAGTAATAGGGGAAGGATTTTTAATTGCCACAGTAAATGGTCCGAAAAAGTCTTGTTTAATAAATTCGACGGCGAGCCGTGAGACGATCTGTAATATTTAACGACGATCTCATTTACGTAAATAGAACTCACGATTACGCATTCGGATAGCAAAAGTTAGCTGGGAACACACGAGCTTATGTCGTGAATCTTTTATAGAGATGTTGGCTACGTTCGGCTAACTCTGAGTGCAGGAGACGAGTTGCAGTAACCGCTGGTTGCTGTTGTTGTTACTGTTGCGCTGCGGTATTCATTTCAGTTAATAATTGCACTGTGGCCTGATTTTCTGCACTTGGATAACGAAACTCTCTTCTCGGTCTTACAGTTCCCGGGACAGATAGCACTCGAAGGGAATGCTGGATTGCCACAGGGGATAGATCAAGTTTTTGATAGCGACAGTCTTGTGGTTTTTCTGCATCGAGATACTAAGACCATTTCCAGAAGACGGTGTCGGTTATTCTGTTTTTATGTGTCAGGCGGCGATGTTTCTGAATTCATGGCCTTTTTCAGAATGTGGAACACAGATTATCTCGTATGGAGTTGGACGTTATTCGAATTATTTCGAATAAATATTTATCTAAGATAATTATCCGAATGAATACTCTTTTTTCGGATATTTTATTCGAATAACGATTATTCATTTAATTATTTTACCATTATTTTACCATTATTTTATCATTATTCGTCATAAATTATTCGAATTATTCTTTGGAATCAGCTACTTATATATACTAAACAGATTTCATATTGCTGTTTAAATACGTGGATATTATTCACTGATTTGTACACTGTTGGTCAGACGGCGGATTTTATGCATTTATGACCAAAATGATCAATGGAAACATGAAATTAAACATTATAAAAATTTCAAAATAATCCTGCATTCTTTTCCATTTCTCAAAATTATTAAGAAATAATTTCTATTTAACTAACATTTAATGCAATTTTAACTGAGAAAATATTAAATTTGCATAAAGATTTGTAGTAAGATTTGTAATCTACCGATTACAATTAACAATCTCCACTATCAACTATTATTGTCTCTATTCTCCTGAAAGTATACATGATTTCAAATGTCCAGAATGAATAAAATATAATTCCAGAAGAATATAAACTTTCGTTTTCTATTTATACATGCGCTTCGATTTGAAATAAAACGCGACTGATGATTATAATTCACCTACTTTGAATTTTGTGCACGCAATGCCACGCGATTTTAGTTGACGATAAAGCGGCACGTAACACCGGACATAGGCATTAACTTCAGCTTCTGCTTCGTTACTACTTTTTCAAACGACATTACTTCATCGAATGAAGTGCTTTTTGATGGACCGTATCGTAAAGTAACTTTAGAATAGTAATTTCCGTAGGAATTGCTCCATCAACGGTAATCTTCAGGTTTCCATTCATCGAGAAGTCTCTTTTGTGAGTCCGCTCTTCACATTTTCCATTAGCCCGTCAGAACTGGGCAGAAATGCAATGCGAAAAATTCTCAGCGAAAAGGTACGTCACGAAAACATAACCATACCGCTGTGGACGAATCTTAATTTTCGTACATTACTTTACAGCAATTAAAATCAAGGAAGAGTTCCCGTCGTTAACTATGTAAAAGATCACTCACTGTAAAAGTAAAATAAATATGCTATTAAACTTTGATCAACTTACACGTTTCCTTACAGTTCACGAAACTGCAGATGTCATAATTGGCATGTCATGGAGTGTTTCTCAAATCAGATATTGCTTTCAGTCGATGCAAATGACATCAAAGAACCAATTACTGACAAGAATATTTTTGTCTAAAATCATCAATCTTCTTTGAATATAATTCTTCTTTTCAAGCCCTGCTTTAAATGACACTTCGCAAAGGATCCTCGGTACAATTGAATTTCACGAAACAGGAAGAGCACACTATACATTTTCATTTCACTCGAAGCTTTCATAATCTTCTTTCAGATCGCAGCGATTCTAACTTATCCGAACGCAACGCACAAAGTACCTAAAATTGAGAATACGATTTCGCCTGCGTCCTCGTTGCGCGAACAGAGATAAGAGTTTCATTTTAATCCCGATCGGAGATTGCATGAAAACATAAGAACGCTGGAAGGCGCCGCGGGATTGTTTCAGAGCAATTTCGCACTCAGCTCTATGGATAGTTCCTGCCCTCTTCTTTAGTCGCAGAAGGATCTGGCTTAGTAGCCTGATATCTTTCGTCCGGATCTACTCGTTTCATACGATTTAGCAATTCCCGGTAGCTACAGAATCAAGGTAACTACCGGCGGCACGTTGCACGCGTCCGGATACAAACTCAAAATCAAAGATTTACGGAACGCTTCCGGGCAACAAATTAATTAATTGCGGATGCGCCTCGTACAGCGTACAATACTCCGTGCTTCCTAATCGAGGCAGTAATTCCTTCTTTCGAAGAAATACCGTGATCTGAATTAATTGTAAGGTGCTGGAAGACACTTTCTAAACAGAAGTTACAATATGACGCCTTTTGAATTTATTTCGAACGAAGCAAGCATGTTACAGAGATATTTTAAGATTTGCAAGAGTTTATACTTTAATTTATATAATTTTTATATGTTGGGAGTACATTTTCGCTATGTCGTCTTTTAAATTTATCTGAAACGAAGCAAACATGTTACACGAAAATTTTAAGACAATAATAGTTTATAAATTTAATTTATATTATATTTATATGTTAAGAGTACATTTTCACTGCGTCGTTTTTTAAAACCAGTCGAAACTACGAATATCTTACAAAAATTTCAAGACCGATAATAATGTGTATTTCAACACTATGTTTGCCAAAATGATCAAAAAACATACGTTAATAATTTCTATTTAACATTATTTTTACCAAAGACTTAAAAGCTCGACTTTTAAACAAAAGTTTTTTAAAAAAAAGTTAATTCGGTGAATAGTATAATACACAATATTCGGTTAAAAATATTGTTAATGTGTGTGTTAATGCGTGTAACATTTTTATACGTTCACAGTACATCTGCTTTAATCTCGACATTTCAATTGTACGAAGAATAAAAGGATCGGTTGGATCATTTTTCGGAAAATGTTTTATCTTCGCGAATTAAAAAGTGTGGATTACATCCATTCAAAATGGAGAAAGATCGACCTCGCGAATATAAGTTACAGAATCAAAATACATGAATGTAGAAGCAGAAAAGATTAATTGCAGTAGCTGGGAATTTAATCCTTTGTCGATTCTGGGTCCGAGAATTTTGAAAGCACCGACGCAGGAGAAACTCGGAAAATCAAAAGGCGAATTAGGTTTCAAAACACGCAGGTTCAGCTCCATGGAACTGCGGCGTTCCAAAATTCAATTCTATATAGAAGCCCCAAAGCCCACGGATCCGTGCCGGAATACAGACCAGATTTCTCTGAAATTTTAATTCCTCGGATCGATATTTATACATCGTAGGTCTTCCACTTTGTGCTTTTTATAAATTCTTTAGATAGTCACGTGCGAACTTCTGCAATTCGTTGAGAAAAATCGAATATATTCACAGAAATTAGTAACGAAACACGCGAGTCACCGTGTGCGCGTTAATTATAATGGGAAACGATTGGACATTTAACAGGTTGAATGCCACGCCAATTTTACCGGGATTGTCCGTGGCGCCACGATGAACTTTCTATTTAGCGATACATATAATGTTGAAATATTATCTACAATAGATAATTTACGGGTCACCGGTGACATCAACGATGATAATAATAAGAAATTATAAGTATTGTCATTTATTTAAATTATATATATTTCTATGAATCTGGGCGCGCCGGTCACCGGTGGCCCCCATGGCGTCACAGCCAAGTTAAGTGCCGGTCACCGGTGACCCCCGTGGCATTCAACCTGTTAAGATTATAATGTCGAAGATAAGTAGATCGATTTCAATATTAATTAAACGAAACCGTAAAAACTGTAAACTATATTAAAACTTCGAGATTCTATCCGAAGAAAATGATGTATATTTCCTGTTTCCACTTCTTCGCTTTGTAATTCAGTACTCCAGTTTGCGAAAACGTTGCAGCCAGAAAAGTTTGGAATACCAGATAACCTCGGAGAATAAGGCGTTCGTTTCCATTCCATTTAGCACTTGATCTATGGGCGGTGCTTTAGAAGTATAGTGCATCTCGGAGATCCAGTCTCTGGTGAATTTTACTATGAAGCAACATACGGCTTCCGTTCGCCGCGGTTTCGTTAGCTACGGCAACTTCCTGACTTTCCTACACTCTCGTTAGTTTCGCTTGTCTTATCACATACTCGATTGTACAAAGTGTTCACTTATCTATTAATTCAACTGGTAGGAAAAGTTTTTGTATAAAAATGAATTAAATACTGCTAATACTGCAACGATAATAAATCGTATAATGTTAATACTGTTGACGAAAGTAGGTACGTATAATAATTCATATCGGAACATACGATAGAACAGAAGAAGATCAAAGAATTTATAATAGGTATTAATATTAACCTTTAATAGGAGTACTGGGTTCATTTGTGATGCCAACGTTATCACTACGAACTAATTTTTGAAGGAGAAAAGTATGAAATAGTATCAATACTAATTATTACTAAAAAGACATGTACACTTACCGGCAAAAGTTGAGGAACTTTATACATCGTTAACATATGAGAAACATTTGATATTTTAATAAATATACGACATATTAAATTCAATGTACATATTATAGTGGAGCATATAACGCATTGTTTGTATTGCTGTATTATTTTACTTAGTGTATATGAAAAGTAAAAAGAATAAAAATAAAGAAAAATGCAGAATAAATAAAAAATAATTTCATTGATATAATACAAATTTTGATTCTATGCTAAGGTTTCCTGCACCCAAGAATATGCATTTGTGTAATATGTTTCTTTACTTTTTTCGGTAAGTGTGTAATATATAATAATTTACATATAAATATATAGTAGAACAAGCAGAGATCAAGCGACTTAGGACAAATACTAATATTGACACTTGAGCAGTCTACTTCATATTTTATAGTAAATTTTAATTTTATAGCCTAATTTTCCGGACTCTTTTTAGTTCATAGAGTAGCTATGAATAAAATATCGACGAAGTCTGTATCTAGAATTAGATTAACAAATTATTTTGTTCTTTTTATGTGGAATCTATTATGTCTCGAACGTACTAGTTACTTCTTTGAGAATCATTATAGCAGTTAGTGGGCGGATAAAAATTCGGTTTAGTGAATTGAATTGGCGATGTATTCAGAGTTCTATGTCATTCACTGCGTTAATATTTGATAATTCAACGGCAATCCAAGATTTCCACGGAGTATTAGCATGCTTTGGCATTCGAAATCTTTTTATCCGCAGCATCTTTTGTCAATTCAACCATAAGTCGGAATATTCGCAGGCAGGACACGATCCTCTCATTTCGCCCTTTCTAATGCGGAAAGCAATAAGCGATTTATTCGACCTTCGCATATGATTATGTCCGCGTATATTCAGGAGTGAATATGAGATTTCGACGGTATTGTGATGCTGACTAGACCGGATGACTTCGCGATTTCAATAAGAAATCGAAAACACGGTTCAATATTGGTATTACGTCGATAGAAAGGGAACGTGCACGTGAACCCTTTACAACGGTCTGCGAACCCTTCACATTTTTGATCCTGCAGAATCGATGAGAAATAAAATGCACGGAGGACTATTCAGCAAGGATAGAGAATTCCCAGAAGTACAACATTTCTTACGGATTGGTCCAGTATGCTGGTTCTGAAATAGCCATCGATTCGGCAAGGGGCTGATACACGCGGTGTCCAAGGATTTTCCAATAAAATCTATGTCAGCTTCCTCTATGAATACAAAGCAGCAAAATTACGCGCGCGGACCGGCTGCTCGACGTTCTGTTAGAAAATTATAACAGGAATATCTCTTTTATGTGTGTAGAATGCAGTGATCGAAATTCCCATAAAGCTATCAGTTGTACAGAATTACAATTAAATTACTCAAGCAATTATAATTACATTATAATTCGGTCATATTGCAATTCATAATTCAGATCTCCATTCAATTAAATAACAGCGTAATTTGCAACTGCAGTTGGATTACAAATGCAAAATACTAAGTTATTAAATTACATTAATTACAAATCATGGTGTAATTGAATTGAGATTACGAATTGCGATGTGATTGAATGAAAATTATGAATTGAAAGATGATAAATAGAATATAATAGAATATATAATAGAAGGAAGTACACAGAAGAGACAAAAAATGAGTATACGGAAGAAAAACATGTAGATGTGTGAGAACGTTATTAAAAACACAATTTTCTTTTGTCGGGTTGGACAAGTAATTTCCAGATGTAATTAACTTGTTTCATTTCCCATTCATTGTATTTAAAAATATGATCTAACTAGAGAAACATCGAAACGTTGTTCGCTAAGTCACAAACTCCGTCTTGATATTGATTTATTCTTGATATCGAATTCATGCCTCGTTTGGTAAAATACAACTGACGAGGCAATACGATGAAAGTAGAAATGAACTTTTCGGACAATCGAATATTATAGCATTGTTTAAATGGCGATGCTGTTATGAAAAGTTACCGCATAGCTAACCCAAATGAAACAGTTAACAATGAAACCAATAGCTGTGGAAGAGCTCCCTCGCAATCTGAAATGCACTGGATAATGTAAGAAGTTAGGGAACCTGTACAAGTTGACTACACTGTTGCAGAAATTACTGATTTCACAGGCTTCGTGAATTTTCGTAATCACTCCATTAAGTTCTAACGATACTTTTCAATGGTTTATTGTTATTAACGTTTCATTTGCATGAATAACAACTTTCCCATTTATAAATCTATCGAACTGAGCGCTTCAACTATGTTTAACGCGTTGTTGCTCATATCATGCTAACCACCTTAACTTTTTTAAATTGCAACGCATCATTCAATATATGCATAATGGCCGAGGATTTTTATGTAAAATAAAAGTTGTCTATATAAATTTTAAGAAACAAGAGACGAATAGAAATGTCATTTCTTCTTCAATAATCGTGACAAGTAGAAAGAAGTGTGTTAACAATCTTAAATTCATTTAATCTTTTCACAATTTTCAAGACATTTGTATCAAAAATGCATTAAAATCCATAGTCTAATAATATACATATGTTTACTGTATTTATTTTATGTAGAATGAAACATTTAATGGCAAAGTGAATCTGATTAAAATTATAATGGTTTCATCATGTTAAAATGAAGTTTCCCAGAGGAAAACGGTGAATAATTATTTGAAGTATCTTCTCAATAGATTATTCACTTAAAACAACAGCACATAATTATAATTACCAGTCCACTCTGTTATATTCTCATTTCAAAATTTACGATGAAAGCTGTCCGCAAAGTAATACCAGCCGCATTACAATCTGACAATGAGTTTCATTGTGTTTAATACCTGTCTCGACTGAAAAATGCTCCTGCAGCGTCAGAATAGATTCCTCCAAAGTGATGAAATGTTACGTAAGTAAAGGAACCACGTCGTCTTTCTCTAATATATTTATATATATGTTATAATATAATAATTGTAATATAATATATTACAATTATACAATTATACAATTATATATTGTAATATAATATATTACAATTATACTCTACACTTTTATATTGAAATATACTCACAGATGTATTGGATGTATACGTTAATTAATAATAATTTTATTTCCATCCACACTTTTACATTAAAGTTTTTAATGTTGTCACAGATATTCTATCAACTAAACATATTATTATTACATATATCAACCCTTTGAGGACGACTGTCGACGAATTGACGACATAAGAACTGTATAGCTGATTCCAAAGATTGCGGTCATATTTGACTGTACAGGGTGTCCCGAAAGTCACTCACAATTGGGAAATGATGGGTTCCTGAGGTCATTTGGAGCAACTTTTTGTTTAGTGAAAATGCAATCCGCGGCTTTGTTTGCGAGTTATTAACGAAAAACAGTGACCAAAGAGAGACGAGCTCTTTTGGCATTAAGCAGCCGAACCAACGAGCTGATCTCGCCTCTCATTGGTCACTATTTTTCGTTAATATCTCGTTAACGATATCTCGGAGAAAATTTTTTTAAAGGAAAAAGTTGCTTGAAATGACCTCAGAAACCCCCCACTTCCGGGTTATTAGACATTTTTAGGACACCCTATATACATAACTAAATGTCAGATTAAATATATTCATTTCTATCATTATTTAAATCTTTGATGCATAATATAGTTCTCTGAAGAACTTTGTACTTTGAAAGGGCTCGTCTGGAAGGGGTCAATTATGAACATTAATTTTGATACGGACCTTCAATTTTAGATACAAGTTTAGTGACATTTTAGAATATGTTTAAACGGTCATAATGTAATAAATAACATTCTAAAATTGTTTGCTATAAATGATACATGCCAGTCTCGAAACAAACGACGACTGTAAAGGTACGTTTCGAAAAACGGCACGAGAAATATTCATGGAAAAAGTATCGCCGGCTCATGGAAATATATTCCGCAGATACCACGGCAATTATAACAATGCAACGGAAATGCGAACAACGACGAGAGACAACACGAAACGAAATGCGATAAAGTGGAGGACGGACGTTCCCAAGTGAGACACGGTTGAATTTATCATTTAAACGAATTCCGTGGTAAAAAAAATCGTCGGAATTGCTGAAATGCTATGAAAACCATTAATATCTGTGACACCCTCCTCAACGAGAAACAGCAGCGGGTGCGAGCGTTGTCGTTTCGCCTCACGTCCGCTGGATTTGGCGGACAGACAAATTTCCCTGTATGTATACGAACACGTTTCCCGGGCGTCAGTCTGTTCGAGTGCCTTAAATCTAGAGTGTAGATTCGAGACGGTCGCAAAAATGGCGTGCGGCGCGTTAGAAAATCGGGGAGCTGCGCGAAGAACCGTGGGTGGCGTGGGGCGATGAGGCCAACCAGCGACCTGATTTTCCTGGTGTAATACATTCGAAAATTGCTTCGCTGATTCTATTTTCCGGCAAAATGCGCGACCTCGGGGAAAGTCGAAAGTTCGAAGAAACAGCCGATGAAGCCATCGAGTAACAATAATGAAACTATTTCCATAAATAACGAACGTTCGATCCGGCCACATGCGGCGGTGCACGGTATTCCGGTGAGCGTCTTTACGTGGTTGAAATTATAAATGTATCAACATTTCTCAACGCAATACAATTAATTAATGCTAGATTTACGTTATAGTAAATGTATCAATAGCTCATAAATGTATCTTTACAATCTGATATTGCACAATTTCCACGACTAATATTTAATTTCACTCGTTTTACTATCTTTTACACAATGGATTTTTCAGCACTGGTTTTATAGTGCCCTTGGCAACAACCATCGAACATATATAGTCGCGTCAGAAATTATATTAACAACTTTTCAAACGGAGTAACTTTTTTAAGAATTTTATTGAGATGTTAGACCAAATAGTTTTGTAGAGAATAAGTGTAACAAAATTTGTTTAGGTTGTAATTGCTTGGAATGATGATAAAATTAAAAAATTATATTCTTCCAAATTTTTGTCTGAGCCTGTAACGAAAATGTAAAAAATGCGTTTTGTAGATCTCGGTCATTCATATACATGATCAGAATTTCATTGAAATCGTATCATTTCACTGAAATAAAATTCCTCCCCTTCTTTCCTCAATAATTTCAGTGAGTTGAAGATGTAGCCTAATCATTTCAGTTAAAATAAATACTAAAATAAATACTAAAACAGTTTTGACCAAAATCACATTTTATACCATTTATTACATCTTGATTAATAAAAAGAATTCAGGAATCTGAAAAATATATATAAAATATATATAAAATAAATATACTTCGCGAACAAGCTGAGATCCCATCTCCGATTATTACAACTGTTTGCACAACGACTTTTACATAATAATGAAACGAATAATATCTCGAACTTGGGATCTTTAAAGAGTTATCACTGGAAAGGAGACTTTATGTAAAATAAAAATTGTCCATACTTATCACAAGCTCCAGAAAATACGTACAAAATTCCCCTTATTAATCAGATTAACGAATTAAAATCAGTGCAACAGCATTTTTTCAAACTCTAAATGTTTTTACCGTTTTACGTTTAATGTATTTACATATGTTATAAATACATAAAATCAGCAGTCTAGTTATCACCTTGCATGAGAACAAATTTTCTTGAATACGTCGAACTTGAAACATTTGATTTTTGGGCACAAGAAGCGCTTTTGCAGGCCAATGTGCGACGGGTTGAAATTATGCTACTCGATTTCAATCAGCGGAACGTCGATATCCCGCGAAAGAAATATTCCCAGCACTCCTACTTCCTGGACAGAAGCGAGTCCAGCTCTTGGCTCAAAGATTCCTATTATACATGCAAATCGACTCTACCAATCTCTGTAACCTAGTCTTATGCCATGAGTGAGCTTTCGTGACCAGCGGCAGAGACGCATTCTGTTTGCTGTGTCTGATTTAATTAAAACTGTCAAAAGTCTCTTTCTCTCTCTCTCTCTCTCTCTCTCTCTCTCTCTCTCTCTCTCTTTCTCTCTCCCTCTCTCTCTCGCTCTTCCGCGATTCGAGCGATGGCTGGGTAACGACACATCCCTTTCAGCTTGCCCGTTCTGGCGGACCAGTCAAATTAATTTCGAAACCGTATAGATTCGAGAAGCTTATTCATTTCCAGCAAATGCGAATGCGTGGAACGTGACATAGTCGTAAATTGAATAAACGCGATTTTTCTTATTTGGAAGCACCCACGAAGTTTTCATAAAGTAAGTCACGTGAAATCTGTTCAGAGATTAAGTTATTTCAATGTGCTTAAACAAATACAGCAAGAGTGCAAACAATAATAATCTTGACTACAATGCTTTGTAACTAAACTGCGGATCTTTATGGAAAGCAAAAACTGTCGAAGTTAATTGTGAAAAATATAAATTATATAGAAATGTCTTTCCTGTTTTATTGACAGTAATAAGTTTAAAATAATGAAATAGTGGCTTTAAATTCTCCTAACGCCTTCGCAGTATTAATCTAGTAATTCTTAATAACTATAAACAATATTTTATAAATTACGTTGACATTGGTAACGCTATTTGTTCATGATTCAATATTTAGAAGCTCTGTAAATGAAAATTGATATTATGAAATGACTCGAAATAAAATTACTTTAGATAACTTTGACAGTAATATTGCTGTATAAAAATGTGATATTTCGGTTCATTAACGGAGTCAGCATCAATTTATATTAATTATTTGCGCACATATCATTAAAATGAGTAATCATTACGTTTAAACGAAACAGTCATCTATAACGTGATGATGATAATTGATTTTGAATCAATTATTACAATCTATCAGAGCCCCAGATGTTCGCAGGTTTCAGACAGACATGCGACAGAGTTCGCGGAACGGCGACGCATTAATTAAAACGAACCTAAAGGAAAAAATACTAACGAGACTGCGAATACTATACATTTACGACAGCAATGAGTTGAATAAATACAAAATAGTAGAAACAGTTAAAGAATTTAAAAATACTGGCGCAGTATTCTCAACTTACTAAGGTGGTTGTGAACCGAAATAAATCTCTGCGTAGCTCCAGTATTTGGCTGTTATTACAATTTTTATTTTCCCTAGAAATTCGTTGTCTAGTGATCAGATAAAAGCAATAGGTGTTACACAAAACTGTAAAGTGATTAAAAGTATTTCAGTATATTATACCGCTATTTTTAATTGATTGAAATTTACTCGGAATGTTATTTGCTTGCATGAAGATCCACAATCTATATATATTATTGTAAAATTGCTGAATATTATTGTAATATTATTGTAAAATTGCTCAAAATTGACTCAAAATTATCATATGAAAATTAGTTAAACCTTCAACGATAATTACACTGGGAATCTTCGTGCAAAATAAAAATTGGCTGCACTTATTGCAAGAATCTTTTTATAAGTTGAAAATCATACATTGATATTGATAAATGGTTAGCACCTTCGTACAGGTTCATTCTTGCTAGAAATGCATAAAATCTGCAGTCTATAGTAGGAAGCCATCAGACGTTTTACTGTAATAAAGCAAAGCAAATAATCTGTACTTCCCAGAACGCATGTTTTATAATGAAACGTTTAATATTTCCCTTCTATAACAGTTAAGTAATTAAAGTTCTCCAATCCTGTGATTCTTTCTCAGAAGTGTACAAAAGCAGAGATGCAATTACTACGTGATGAACCATCGTCGGTTTCAGGACTCTTAAATATTTAACACTTCCGGAAACGCTTGTTAATACAAAGTTACCATACGGCTCTCTTATTCTATACCATGAACGCAAATTGCACCATAAAGACCGGCAAAGTTTAATGGTCGCTGCAATGCCGATTAAAATTGTGTCACATTTCTACTTGCGTATCTCTCTTGATACAAATACCAGCGACATAGAGCGCGAAATGATTTCGCGGAATGTCGTAAAACTTTATGAAACCGGAGAGAACCGAATATCCACAGTAATTTTAGTTCGCAGGTTGCACAAGCGGCTCGAAATGAAAGTATATAATGAGCCGAAATAACGCACTTCGAATCTCGTGTTCCTTCCTCAAAATATCGATCTCCATTTTTAGTTTGTTGTGCCATTGCGCAATTTCGAAGAGAAACATTTTCCTATACCTTCCGGTTAACGAAGCACATATTTTCGAGCTTCAAGGCTCTTGTCACCCCTTCAAAACAGACGATTGCTAACGGAGAAAAATGGGCAAATTTTTTCCAAAAACTGTCTCTCATGGAGCTTTCATCAAACTCGACATATCCGGGCTGGAAATGTTCACTTGATAGTCCCGATGAGGATTTGATTGAAGGATTCCATCAGTGCTTTTGAACACCACCAAATATTCGTTTTTGTTTGTAATTCGTACAGCGAGAATGAAAAATCGCAACTGGACGACGGATCTTCACGCAAAATAAAAATTGTCTAAAGGATTCCATAAAACAGAGTTCATTGGAAACGTGTCTTTTATTTCAACAATTTTATACATTGAAAATAATGTAACAATTTCTGGTAAACTCTTCCCGTGTCTATACTTTTCCATATTTCGCATATAGATGCATAAAATCCGAAGTCTAAACGCAAAAGGCAGTAATGTTATTGTAAAAATTTCTCTGTTTCTGTTTTCGATATATTTCGCATTTAGTCAGAAACAAACACTTAGAGGAAACGTTATTTTGTGCCACTATATGTTTAGAAACTCGGAATACTATATTTTATCGTAATTTAAAAAATGTATTAAAAACACGTAAAATGGTGCTTTTTCTTAAACGGCTTGTTAAAGTAATTTTGATCACTCTGGGAGAAGTATGTATTATATATTTCAATATATATTTGTATATTCTAATGTATATTTCAAAGTTCCAGTGTTTAAATACACGTGAATTGGTTATCTCTACCTCACAGCATGGTACTATTTACTCTAACCGGGTACGATTTTATCACGCTTGCTGTACCGCACTGCCAGGTTCAATCTACTGCACAATCAAATTTGATATGCGTCAAGTTGATAAAGTTCGTAGACAATTTGGGATAACGTGTACCCTTAGCGTAGCGTTCAAGTCAAAGATTGAATGTTCGAGGAAGTCGTACAAAATTCCGGATACAATTACTCGAGGCGAAACCCTCTTCGATTCCTTCTATTCGAGGCAATTATAATTAGCGCTGGGTTTACGAACGACGGCGCAGGAATCGATACAGATTTCTCCATGGGTACAGGAATCGTGCCGTGAAATTACTCGTAATATTTCATCGAGTGCACTCGCCTGGTTCTTCCAGGAAGACCGAGCGCAAAAGTAGCAGATACGGTCTTGATTCTCAGTCCACTCAGACCCTTTTCTGCGTTTTCGTTTCAGCAATTGGAGATTAAAGGCAGCACGACCGAATGAAATTTCACGTCGCAATAAGCTGTCTCAGGAAATGTCTCCGGGTATATCGAAAAAAGAACAGCTACGGGTGATGGTGATGGGAATCAAATTTCTGGCCGATTTCAAGGAAATTCAAAGGCGGAGACTGTTCTCCGCGAACATTTACATTTCAAAGCTAACCAAGAAGTTAAATCGACAATGCCAAGCCAATTTAAACGTACCGTCGACTAATTAACGCTAAACCTACCGAGCCGATATAATGACCGGTTTCGTGTTCTTTGTTTTAACACAAACAAGGGAGCACTGCCATGGGATGGGATGGGACACTTTTATTTGGGAAAAGATAACAAAAATGCTAAACCGCCTATCTAATCCTAGTTTGCTTCATTCGAAAAATCAGTATTTTTGGTATAAGAATGCATAGTGTCGATGAGCTTCTCGAACGGTTGCTTTATTTTTCATTTTTTTTAATAAGTGCATTTTGTTCCATTCATCAATTCAGTGCTACAAAATAAAGTAATATTACTATTAATCTTCTAAGTGCTGTTTTTTATTCGTTGTAAATGAACATCATAGTATATACTAATCTCAAAATTATATAAATCACATTTTATGACAGAAAATATAATTTATGACAAAAATAATGCTTTCAATAAAACGAAACTGAAAAGATTAACAAAAGTTTCTTAATTTCAAAATTAATGGTATAATAAGTAAAAAGAGTTTATTATAGGAAGATTCATAACTTTAGATAATTGTAATTTTGCAATATATGTCTCACTCATAGTTCTCCTCTGTAGGGTGTAGCGAAAATTCATTTCCTTTATGAAATTTTTCGTTTTTAGAAACCTTTATGTTATTTTACTTGTATTCATATGTATTTTTACATGTACGTTACTATTTTCTTGCAGTTTAATAATGAAAGACGATGAAGAGTAACGTTAACATTGTTGTAACTAACGGATACGGTAAAAGAAGATAAAGTGGGCGGTTAAAAATAAAGAATTAAAATGATTATTATCGAAGGTAAAAATTCTGCTATCAATCATTTCGTGAAACGAAATTACAATAACTGGGTGTACGACAGTCATTAATAATTTTCGAAAAAGACTTCGGAAATGTATTGTAACAAAAGGAGGGAATTTTGAACACTTACCTAATGTAAATTTTGCATTTTCTTTTGCTTGTTTCCATTTTGTGATCAATATATTCATTAAACTTTTCAAATTTATAGAATATTTAATTGGAGTGTCTTTATTTCCAAGGCAACAACAATTTCAATAGCAACAACAATTCGGTTTATACTTCGATCAATTATTTGGATTAATATTAGGTGACAACGTTTTCTGAAATTGTTGTTTAAAAATAACTTATCGACTTTCTTTGACGTGCAGCACTATGATTGAAATGTCGATTAATAGACTACCGGAGATAAAGTGTCAAATTCGAAACTACTATGTCGCATTGCCTATGCTAGCGCTAAACCTTCTATCACGAGGGGATCGAATGATGTCAATTTCCTTTTGACAATCGAGTAAAAATAAATTTGAAAATCAATTTCCGATTCTGAAATGACAATTATAGATGAAAATATCGCTGCGTTAAATTGCTAAAATCTGAAAATCTCGAACCGAGAAACCAACTTTTTTCTCCTTCATATGAAAGGTGGAGGATAGCATGAGCTTTTTACTCGCTGAAACAGCCATAATGGTTCTGTGTGTAGATACATAAATCATAGCAACTTCTATGATCTCGTGCTGTCTGCTGAATCACCAGCATTAATAATTGACAATATTTCGAGAGTCAGCGTACCATAATCTTCCTCTGTTGGAACTGGTAGGAACTGCCTCGTTTGCGAAGTAAAGTAACCTTACAAAGAAGTCATTGCTAGGAGATTGCAAAAATTAATCGGAATAAAATACAACAGAGTAAATTTTAGCAAAATCTTGTCGACGCTTTTTTGTAAAGCACTTATTCGTTTGCAACTTTTGAAATGAGAAACCTGTCAAAAGGTTAAAATCTGTCTTGTCATGAGAAATGGTATGCAATTATCGATGTCTTCACAGTATCCTGTTTGATTAAACAGTAAAAAGTAGTTGCACAGTGACGTAAATAATTGCAGACTTAATGTAATTTTTACACTTTTCGTGATATTTAAACAAAAACTTAACTAAACATTATATTTCTATATTTCTATATTAATAAAAAAATAGCAATATACATATGACATTTTGTAAACTTTGAGTCCATAATTATGCACACCACTGTATATTTACAAACATAATCTACTAAAAAGATACAACAGTAAAAATATACACAAAATCATTTAACGAATTCAATAGAATCTTAACTAACCAAATTAAAGGTGGAAAGCATAAGTGTTCAGTAACGGAAAAGTTACTCAATTGACACTGTAAGTACCGAAAATAAAAAAATTAAAAATTCCTACAAGAACGCAATAACTTAATTAGTGAATCTGAAACTATAAAATCAAAATGAATCATACTAAAATATTCAAAATTCTAAGATTCTAGTGAAATTCAATTCGTTCGAATATATTACAGCAGAAATGAATTTTGTTCAAACTTTTGTTCAAACGAATCGAACTGTTAGATTAAATAATCACCGACATATACAATGAGTTGTATCTGTGAATCTCTTTACATTAGACGAATATACAGTGAACAATATTTGTCCGTAGCAATGGTCACATTTCTTTAAGCAGACTTGTTCTAATATTTAATTTGATCGAATCCTTGTTTGACAATCTGCTCTATGACATAGACTTCTTTCATGATGAGAGCTGCAAACCGCATCGATGAATAATGTATTTTGAATTAACCGCGCACCCAAGTCAATAGGATAACGAGATCAGTGTTCCGTAGACGGACGAACCCATTCGATCGAGTTTAATCAATTCCCTATGTTACAGTGAATAACCCCGTGTTAGTTGAACTGCACCTATAATTTCACAATCGGTTATGTCTAACTCAATGCAAATTACATTTTAACGAATTATCGTTAATTTGATCCTGTGGTCATTCAAAGTCAGTTGACATATTGAAAACTGTATATTAAAAATTATATTTCATAATACATCATTCTAGTAAATTTTTAACTTGCGCATATATTATATATATAAGACACTTACTTAAACATATTTTTTAGCTCTAACTGTTGAATGCTGTTTTCATCACCCCAAGAATTATTAATAATTAATAATTTCTGAATCGTTGGATTATCTCAAACGCGCATCAAAATCGGTGTACTCTGTTTAACTAATTTCCATTGTTAGCTATTAATCATAGTCGATGGCTCCGGACACGTTCGATCAGCTTATTTAATATTACTTACCGGCTACTAACAGAATTGCTGATTTGATCCATTTGCACAGCATTAGAATGCACAGGGCGGATACAGACAAATTGCAATGTTATGTATTCGAACAATTTAGGGAAGTGATAACCATCCTTTGACACCGGAGTTGGGCATGAATTGTTCCAAATAAATATTTATTTAAGGTAATTATCCGATCGAATTCTTTTTAGTCAAATATTTTATTGGAATCTAGTCAAATCTTTGTTCGAATAAATAACTCGGATAAATTATTCGAATAGAGATTGTAAAATTATTTGAACAATAATACGAATAATTGTTTAATATCTTTGTTATCACTTAATTTTATAAGAATATATTTATACGTATACATCCAGTTCAATTTCAATGAAATATATTATAAAATTGTTGATGCCTTCACCTGTAGAAAGATTATTTAGTTACACATGTGAAAAACGGTAGAAGAAATAAATCGATAAACTATAAAAAAATCTCTTTATGTAGTATTTTATCATTTTTAGTCAAATCAATTATTTTCCATATGATTTCCTGTACAAATAAATTCGAATAAAATCTTACATTCGACTAGATATTTATTCGATAATGACAAATAAAATTTGACTCGCTAATTCTTTATCTCTTATCCGCCTGTCGTATAAAATTTCGCCGAACTCTGTCCGACACATCATGCAGAAATTACGTCTGTAAATTACACTTTAATTCATGTGCTTGGAAATCAGTGGATATTAGAAAAATATAAGCTTCCATAAGCATCTCCAACGTAATAACCTTAACATTGCATTATTATCGATTCTACATTCTACATTCTACAATATCTACATCTACTCTGCGTCGATAAGGTTCGAGCCAGATTAAATCGATTTTTCATGCGATAAACTTTGCACCGGAAGTTTAAAGCAAGACGGGGTATGTGCGGTTTTCTGTGTTCTTTGCGAGGTTAATGGCGGATTCAGCAAAAAAAAAGGCCGAAACATCGTGCTTCAGTCTCCTGATGCTTTTATTTTTTTCATGTAGTTAGGTGGCCGCCATGTGCTGTATCCCGAGTGTCGAGCCATAACGTTAACTCACCTGGTCCTAGTCCCTAGTTTAACGACTACACTCCTTCGGGAGTACGCGGCAGCATTTTCGTAACTCAAAGGAGACCAGACCTTATTCTCGATTGTAATTCCGGCCGGCGTGGTGGCTCGCGTAAAATTTTTACTGCATATAAAGGGATAATTTTTCAAATTACGGAACTCGTCTACTTCCCGCAGGAAGCATTGTTCGTAACCAGAGACGCGGGTTCTCTGTGACAAGTGCCAATGCTATTGCCTACTGTATTTCAGAGCTTTCAAATTATATCCTAGTCGACAAATATTTTATTAATAGTTTCCGCAAAATGACCGAACGGGCTTTATCGTGTTTCGTTAAACGATTCAAGAGTCTTTGTAGACAATAGTGTAGGTGGCAAACATGTAATTTTCTGGGCTGTCTTCGAACTATTAACGAAACCTGATTTATTTTTAGCTTTACTTGTAAATAAGATCGCAAAAGCTTGAAAGTTTTTTATTTCTTACAATAATAGTACTTGAATTTGTGAAAATAATAATTGGTTTTAGAAAACAACCTGTATGTGCCACGTGTTAGTTGTAGGAACAACTGAAAGACCTTTTCTTTAAATCTGCAAGCACTGTAAATACAAAATTATCGCTAATCGCTGAAGAATATCAAAATATAGAAAATATAAAAAAATATTTCCTTAATATTGTGTTTTAATAATTAATTAATTACGTTTCATCGCAGCTTGGTGGTCTTGCTTTTTTCAATCCTTATAGTATACTCTAATAACAGAAGTTCATGCGGCATGTACTACAAACCTACATTAAATATCCACAGAATTAAAGTTAAAATATCTGTATATAGTAATACATAGTGACATATACTTACACATAAGAATATGTACATGCAACATATGTATACAACAATAAATAGATAATAGATCTTAACAGATTAAAAACTCTAGAAAGACCAAGTAGTACGCTATAAAATAAAGGCTATAGTGCATTATATGAATACATTTATAGTACATTAAAAGTACGTTTAAAAAGTTGATAAACTTTTAATTGGTTCCGAGTGTAATTGGAGAAAGAAGTGTACCATCGAATGATTCAAACGATAATTCAAATGATTCATATTAGCGCTGGATTAACAGATCAAATAGATCATCCTCGTTTGTGCCATCTGATTTATTCTGTTTAATTCGCAGCAAACTACCCTTGCACTGTAATAATTCTTACCTAACATCCTCTTATTCTGCGCATTGCCATCCTATGCAGCAGACATTTAAATTTTAAGCCTCTTTCTCCCATGCGCCTCCTCGCGATGATATTTCGCCTCGCTATTTAATAATTCCTTGGAACGCGTCGCCTAGATACGCTGGAATACGAATCATGTGCAATTATGTATTATACGAGGCTCAGAAAAATTCAATACGACTTGCAAGTGCTGTGGAGTGCAACAAAATCATCCGACACTTATTACAATTTAATAACTTTGTAACGATACACAATTTTCAGTGATTAAAAAATTCATTTCCAAGGAACCGATAAAATTTATTATAATTAGACTTTGGATTTTATGCATTCGTCACGATATGGGATAGTTGAAATTTCAAAAAGTAAAATATTCAAAAGTATTGAATTTTTATAAAAAAAAATCGTAATTATAAATGAGTGTCAACTTTATTATTAAACGGCTCTACCTATGACATTACTAAAACCATGAACGCTTTGACTACCACGCCCCAGAAACTCCAAAAATACCATAGAATGAAAATGTTTTATTCAATCAATGTTTTATTCAAAGATTCCTAAGTTTTGCAAAGCCTAGAAATTAAAATGTTACAGATTAAAAATCCATTTTCAAATCTGAGCAAATAATTCCGTCACTCAAAGCGAAATATATCGGTTCTTGTGTTTTACGACCGATAGATTATAAATTTTCATCTATCGATAAGCTTCGATGGAATTTCTCTAGCAGCATTTTTCGCATCTTGGCCCAGTGAATTATTCTGATTCGACGGACACATTTTCCAGCGTTGCCGCCTATCCTGAACACGAAATAATGGCCTCGCGTCAGACGAGCCGTTGTTGCCGAGCAAAGTATTTTCGTGCTACAGGTGTGTCGTAGACTTACTTGGTGCTTTTACGATGTCCTTCATGGCCCTGAACCGGTCGACCTCCTTTCCAACAATGTAATCCGATTGTTACGAATCACCCGTTACGAACATCCTGCGGCTAACCCCAAGACTAGTTTCCTCTGATCCGGCTCTTTGCTAGAACTACTCGTTTCGCCCCTATCTACCCCGTTTGAAAGGGGAGACACGATTCCGTGCACGAACATGGCCGACTTCCACGAAACAGACACCCACGCGTGCCATCGAGGGTGTCCAAAGGGTGGATTATTGTTTTCTGGGTCACGGCTAATTGGCTAACGGGTGTAATTACCGCGCGATGCGTCGGGAAGGAATCTTCCGGTGTCGGTGTCCAAACGGTGCTCGCGTATATTACACACTGTGAAACAACTTCACCAGTCGTAGGCTGTTAATCACGGCACAGGTTACCTGGATGTTCTGTTCAGAATTATAGTCGAGACTGGGTTAGCTTTACGACGAATACAGGCGATATCAGAATACTATAAGGTGGTTGTCCCAATTCTGGATCGTGTCCCTTTATTATATTGTCAAGGTCATCATTTGAAACTTTTTCCTATACGCGTTACCGCCGGACATTTTTAGTTTCCGAGATACTCACAAAAATACATTTCAAATCTAATACACCTTCTTCGTGCTTACAACGTGAATGGTATCATTCTGCGGTTTTCTACAGTCCATATTACGCAGTGTTTGCATATGGAGTTGATTGTTACCATCCCCACGCCAGGGGGTGGTAAAGCCGGGCCCTTAGGCCGGCCTGACCATACATACAAAATAACATGCGAGTTGTAGAACATTGTTAGCATAGTCGGGCCTTGCTTCGAAGAGTCAGAAGTGAAAATATGGGCGCGGGATTTTGTTTGATAAATATTTACATGTCGTTAATTAACACCATGCAATATGGAGAAAATGCTTGCCACTTAGTCTAACTCTATTTATAATATCACATAATTATTGCAAAATGTATCATTAATTTTGTATATTTTCTCTGCATACTAGTATATTTTCGCGCATATTAGCATACTTTTCCTGCTTACTGGCATATTTTCCGAGCACATTAGCATACTTTTCCTGCACATTTGCATATTTTTCGTGCATCACATCTTTCGTGCAAAATGTGTTTTTATACATTTATTGTGCATAAACATCCGGAGTCTAATGATCAGTTTACATTCAACGAATTATTATAAATATTATTATTATTATTTCTATAAATATTTATAATATTTAAGGATTTGTACGCGATATCTGCATCAGTCGGAATTAAATTGAAAACAAGATAAGCAATCAAAAATTTTTGAAGCAATGAATTTCTTGATAATAACAAAATTATGAAAAAAAGTACCAAAATCATAATAAAGAAATGATCCAGAAATGATCCATTACCACATCCGTTTCAGTGTCTCCAGAAAGTCTCTCTGCACTTTTCGATTAATTGTCAAATTCAAACTGCTATAATTTCACAAAAAAGAGTTATAAAACAATATATCTGGACGCATTTCAAAGCTTCATGTTTCTACTTTTCCTGTACGTGATTATTTTTCTTGCAACATGTTCCTATATAATACTGTAGCAGAGATGGAAAACTGGAGACATGCTCTTTCTTGAAATTTTACGGATCGAAAGGTCTGTAAATACATTGTATAATTTTCTTCTTGTTGATCCTAACGTAGATTTGGAGATTGAAGCCTGCTACTTGCAACGACTATTTAAACATTGGTGTACGACTTTGCTTGGCCACTTCAACTTGGAATGAAAACTGTACCTTAAAGTAACGCAAAGTACACGAGATCGTATGATCGAACTTGTTCCTCTCTTCTTCCTCCCATAAATCAACTAAAGAAGATCGTACACTAAAGTTTAAGAGGTCGTTGTAAAGACAAGGCTCCCATCTTCAAATTTATGGTAAATGTATCAACCAACAAAATTTTTCAACATTTTTGAAGCTTGCTCAATCTTTAGAATTTTCGAGTAAACCTATGTCTCGGTTTTCTCTCTACTAGTTTATGTGAACGATGAATTGAAAAAACGTAAATTCTAATTTTTAAAATGGCTCTATGTTTATTCTTGTATGATCCGCTTGTACCAGGTTATAACAGTTCAAATATTGACGAACTGTTGAAAATTCTATATGATCGCACAGTGGGTAAAGTAGAAAAATTCCGCTGTTTGTGCCGAATTACGCTGGAGACAATTTCGAAAGATCTGAAGAACCGATTTGAAAAATACTTTATGACTTCCGATCCGTAATTGGACGTGCTATCGCGTTATCTGCGGACGTAACTTTTGGTGCGAGCGTTCCATTTTCATCGGAATTTCCGTGCTTAAAATCGCCTGTATTTACTTCGGAACTGTTTCCCTCAAACGTTTACCAATCAGTGCGATTTTTGCCCCTCTCTGAATTAAGCTATTGCTATTTTCAGTAAAAGCTTTTATATTTTGGAAACGTGCATTACAACTTCATTTATCGCCAACATCGGAGAAAGTCATAAATTTTTTCAGCGTAAGATTCGCTTACAACCAATTAATTTAAAGTTTGCTACTTTTTCATACCAGAGATAGGCGAAATCTTATTCGGATAAAAGACAAAGTCTAAGACTAAAGACCATCGAATAAGTATCTAATCGAATAAAATGTTATTCCAGTAAGAATTAATTTTATTCGTACAGAAATTCTTACGGAAAATAATCGATTTCGATAAAAATTACTCGAATCAATAGATAAAATAATTCGTGACAAATAATGCATAATTCTTACTCGAATAAAATATTCGACTAAAAAGTATTGATTTGGATAATTATCTTAAACAAATATTTACTTATTCACATTTTACTTAATTACCATTTTCGTATTTCTGTCTAATAACGTAAAGAATTTGCACTATGCACTTGCAATCAAACTTGTTGGTTATATAAATATACATTAAATAATTTCAAATTGGTCCCCATTAATAATGTGTACAATTATTAGCAACGTAAGCACGCGTACGAAGCACACTGGAAATGAAATTATTACTTCAATATTTACCAAAAAATTTATTTAGCGCGGACTGCAAAAGGTAATAAAGGGCTAGCATTTCCAACGTTATAATTAAAGTACCTTTACGGTATTGTATTTCTGACACAGTCATGTTTGCTGATATAATTTGCCTCCATTAATAATATGTACATAATTTTCGAACGATTTCTTCTGTTACACACCAATGGTTGCACAATTGCGTTATTCACAGCCCCTGAACTTATTTTTCAAATTAAATAAAATTAATTTATCAATATCGTATATTTTCGGTTCGTTTGTATCTTGCTAAATTGGCATTGTTCGTTAAAAAATTGCAATCGAATGCAGATTTTACAATGTAAAATCGTTCCGATGTCTGTTTGTAACGAACTAATCGAATCGCTTGGAATGCAATTAATTGCGGCCGTCGGCGCTTAAATGCGATTACAAACGTTGTCGAAACCAGTTTCTTTCTTTCTTCCTCGATTTCTTGAAAAGGAATCTTTTAGGAGATTGTTTTCCTTAGATTTGCTTCCTTTACGACACGATTGCGGTCTTGGCGATTACTAACAAACATGTTCCATCTGTCTAATAGTTTATAGAATAGACAGGATTCTTTAAAAATTTTCGGAGTTCGCAAGTGATTACTATATATAATAAAATAATTTACTGAAGCGTAGATAAAGTAGGGATCCATTTTGTTTCTGACAAACCATTTCAAATAATTTTCTCCAAATACAATAATATTTACAAACTATTTAATATGTTATCATAGTTAAACTACGATTTGTTTTGAAAATTCTCTTGTCACTTATATTTATTTTATTTTATGCCGATGTAAAAGAAACAAATAAAAAAGTGGTCCAAAGTATAATGTCCAGAAGTTCGTTTCAAACTTTTTATATGAATTCAATGGAACGAACTCTACGTAACGTGAAACAAACTTTCCGTGCAACCTATTACATAGTTCGTTCGGAAACAATTTATTATAGAAAATTGTCAAACGCTATTCCTAATAGACAACTGAAAATCTCAATAACCGGTCTTTGGTTCGCGCTAGGATCCATGTTTCACGTGTGATATACCGACTGCATTCATATTACTTCCGATCTGTGTTCATAACTCTCCTCGCCCTTGCATCTAAATGAAGTATTAAACTATAATGACGCGACTATGCAAATAATGAGTAAGTGTTGCACGAAAATGATTGCCGTTGACACGGGAAACTAATAACGTTAATAGACGATAACAGAACGGATACACGTTAATTAAATGTCACGAACTGCTTCCCGAAAAACTACTCCGAGTATTGATTTTGTTGTTAACAAATTATGTGTCATTTTCACTATCTATACTGAGTGTATAAATGATGTTTGTAGAAGTTCGTGCAAGTTTCATTGCAATTAATGCTCGATAAAAATCAACCTATTACTGTTACTTAATTAAGATTAGTAACGTTTTTTAAAATTAGGAATGCTTGTTAAAATTAGTAGTGCTTCTTAACATTAGTAATGCTTACTAAAATTAAAAATTGTGGAATAATCTGACGCTTTTAAGCATCTGATGGTTCCAGCGTCTTATAATTACTTTTTATAATTATATCTCGCGTTATTACAACATTTCTGCTAAAATAATTGCATTGTCTTTCTTCTTTGTCGATAATAAACTACAGATTTTATACGATTATTATAAAAATGTACTCTTCGACTAAAAAATTACATATAGATATAGTAGAGTTATTTACAGATATTGTTACATTATTTTCAAATTATACCAATTATTAAGTAATAAGGAACGTGCAACTTGTGTTTATTAACATTAGCCCTGACAATTTTTATTTCAAAGATCTAATAACCGATAACGTGTTCAGAGTCGAATAAACGATTTTAATTTTTTAATGACTGAAATAATTTGTATTAAAAACGATTAAAAGATGTCCTTTAACCCCTTCGGTAAAAATACTGTTAAATAGAAATTATTAAAAGGTGTCTTTTGACATCTTCCGTAGAAATACTATTAATAAATTGCGGATTTTATGCAGTTATGGCAAAGATCAGTAAGCGAAGTACCAAACGCTGAACGCATCTGAAAAATTGGCGAAGGCTATTCTGTTACCCTAAACTTATTAAAATCGTAACGGTATAACAGAGAGGCACTACGTAATCCCCTTAAAGAAAGTAATCGAATGTGTTAAAATCGTTAAGCGAAGAAATACATTATCAATGGACCGCTGTTGTCGCTCTTAATTGACGCTAACAATTCTTATTTTGCATAAATATCCGCAGTCTACTTGTCAACTATGAAGCGCAACGCAGTTGAATATTACAGAGAGCATTTTCGAGTGGCGGGCAAATTGGCGATTAATTTTCCAGGCCAGGAATTAATGGAATGTAATCGATCCGCTGACATAAGCCGGAAGACTGGGACGAAGTTATTAAAGTAACGAAAACTTTCGGGACAGCATGCGTTCGGGCTGCACTTATCTCTTAGGCGATTATCGAGCGCAAACAGGAGGGCCGAGCGCCTGCGTCCCGAAAGAGATTAACGCAAGCTTAATTGCTTCGATTGTAGTGTTAATGCGAGTCACGAAAATCCCGCGGCTTAATTACCAGCAGTTCGAAACCGCATGCTACTAACATGCCGCGAACGAACTGAATGCAATACGGGATTGCAATTAACGTTCGAGTCAACCGGCGCATTTCGAAATAAGAAAATCGAAGGCGAACACCTTAATAGGGTCTAACGAGCTGATTCCAGGAGAGTCGAACCAACTGCCGTGCACGAAATCGAAAAATATCTTTATGCATGTCTAACACGCTCGGAAGAAACTCTTTTTAGACGCGATCAGTTTACTAATTGCTACTGGATAAAATTCCAGTGAAATAGTTTTAATGCGAAACGAGGTTTCATTAGCAGCGTTGATACGATACTGGTTTCTGAACGATAACGAATTTTTTGATCGCTTAGAAATCATTTACGCGCTTATGTATATTTGGAATATGGGTTATTGTAATTAGATTTTCGAGTAATTTATTGCTCTTTCCTTTTGCGTAATAAACCGTCCTATTACATCGTTTATTTATGCTACCAACAAATATGCAAATATTAATCGGGACAGACATCGAATACGTAATTATTACTTCATTTCTGTTCATTTTTCATTCCACGATAAACACTGTTTTGCGAGTGTATTTGATTATAAAAATATAGAGATAAAAATACTAAACTGTAAGCGTGATCGTTGTGGTAAATGAAAAATGTCCGAGGTAGATTTAAGGAAATTCTTCTGGTGGTGAATAAAGTGCAACTTCTCTTGCTTAAGAATAATAATATAATAAATATAAATAAAGTATGCAAAGTTTCAACAATAATATAAATTCAGTATTATGAATACTGTAATAATAAATGTTCAACAACTTTCACGCAAATAAAAAATTCAATTTTCTGCAGTATTGAATTTTCGTAAGGAAAATTATAATCGTTTAATTAAACGATCGTTTAATTAAATATTCGTTTTATTAAATCGTTTTATGAAATATTCATTATTAAATGCTTTATTTTGTTTGCAACGCTCGTCGTTTCGATTGGTGAAGTTTCGTTCGATTACCTACAAGTATTCAATTATACAAAACCGCGAATGTATTAAACGATGTACATTTCCGGTGGTATATGCGAAACCGTGCAATCGTAGGAGTGTACATTAAGCCAAAAGTTCTCGAAAGTTTTACATATTGCAAACCACTGAAAAGTTGTTAGACCAACTGCGGCTTGTTAGAACCCTAAACCATAATTGGCTCAATTTATTTGTATTGAAGTGGGCTCTGCTTAACAAGCTGCAAAATAAAGTCAGTCAGGCCACTGAATAATGCTCGAAGTAGTTCTCAGAATAGGTATTCATTTCTACGTAACTAGCAGTTCCCAGCTATCGCCTTTTTGGTTCACCATTTTGTCAAATGATAATAATGACAAAAACTCGATCTTCGATAATTATTTGAATTCGATCCATTTTTGCTACCTTGAAGTTCTTTGTATTTTTACAGATATTCAGCCTTCACTATTACACTTCCCATTCCTTATAAATACAATTATAAATAAAAATAAAAAACAGAAAATAATCTACAATAAATCTGCATTATTTTATTTTGCTTTATTTTTTTATATTCTTTTAACTTGTAATAATTATATTCTTTTAACTTGTAATAATTATATTCTGTTAAGTTTCTTTCAGTTTAATTACTCTAAATAAATAAAACATTCGTTAAGTTTCGTATCTCAACACTGTTCTTAGTAATTCAATGCTTTCGCCTTTAAAATATAATTATCAAGAAGATTATAGTTACAAAAGTAGTGATCATTGCAGAAATCATTCGCATCTGTTGCTCACCTCTGTTTGTCAAAATTATTTTTTATTTAACAATGTCTTATAATGAAATTGCAACTTAACACGTTTATATATCAGGCCGATACTGTCTATTATTATCTGCCTAAAACTAGCTCGAAACCGCAGAGATGGTCAAGATGATTTAATACTGCTACTCCTGCGTTACATAGTATCGTTTCCCTGGACGTAGTAACTTGACCTCTGTCATATATTTTGTTTCAGGTACGTATTGCGCTTCGCCGAATCCTTCATAGTATCTTGTTAATTGGCCACTACGACAACGGTTCGGTAAGTACAGAGTATACTTTAAAACAGTCCGTGGACTGTACAGTACGGTAAGATGACGTTATGTCTGCGATTGAAAATGGCGAATTCGATAAGGAGTAACGTCTTGCAAAAATTTCATCAAACACGAACCTGCTCTCTGAAGCAAAGATATCTAAACTTCCTGTGTACCAATTAGTAATTAACTACTAACTACTGCTCCTTGAAGAGCAGTCCACTATTAAAGAGTCTAGACTTCTTAATTTTCTCGATAACAAATATTGGATTTTTTTCCCGCACTGCTAGTTGGAAATATGCGTTGCAATGGAATTGTATCGATCATGCTCGATTTTCGATCATTGGTGATATAATAATTAGACTGTAGATTTTATCAATATTTCTGTGAAAATGGATTGGTCGAGTGCAAAACAATAAAATCATTTGAAAAATTCAAAGGTACTGTCGCATTAGTTAATCAAAATTAGTAAACCATGAAATAAATGCCGTTGCAGCTGCAGCACCTTGCAAATAGTGTAAACAATATTCAGTTTTCGTAAATATCTGCAATCTAGTTATAATAAAAAAATATAAATATATATTTACTTATTTATTTATTTTCGCGATTATTTTTCTTACAATACAGTCAAGGAAAATTTGAAAAATAAAGATAAAATATTTTCTAAATTAATCTAAATCAATCCTCGACCAAAGTACCCTAGAATACCTTTTTGTAGAGTATAAAACTATGCCCCTAATGGTGCATAAATAGTTTAAAGATGTTCAAGTGACCTTGAATTCATCGGAATGCCTCCACGTGCAGAGTACACACGTATACTAGATCATGCATCGTCCGATGCCATTTAGGTTCGTCCGGCGAACTTTTCTATCCTCCAAGAGATCTGACATAAGAGATCTGACCGGTCCGAGTCGCGTAAAACAGCCTGCGTTACCTCATTTGCAGCTTTACCAAAGTAAACTTTATTTAAATCTTACTTCGACCGATCAGTAAGACACACAGATTAAGTGGTGTGGCATCTCGAAAGTAAACGTTTTCCTGTGCCAATGCGCTCAAAGGATTGAAGAAGTCTCGAAGTCGCGAGACTGTTGGCCGTTCGAAATTTTCTTCCGACGAACGAACTAACGTTCTGTGCGCGAATATTCAGCCCGCGTCACAATGGCGATCGCACAATCGAGCCGAGGTGTTGGGAAAGTCGGTGAACGTCGAGAGCCGAATAATTTAAAAGTTTCGAGCGCTTGTTACGCTTTCGAATACGAAAGTGGAATCGCGACGGGCAGGGCGACAGTGAGTGAGAGCCTCGCCGCTTCTGTGAATCTTATTTCGCGACAATTAACGGCCCCAAAATGGAATAACTTTGACAAACGTAATAAAATTTTAACTTCCGTTGCACACGGTTCTAGCACATAAAGTTCGCTCTCGGCTGTTGACGATTTCGGCTCTGCTATCGAGACTAAAATCGTTTAAATAATCGCTCGTTAAAGATATGTTTGACTCCATTATAATATCATTTGCTCGATTTGTGGTTGCTCGCAAAATCCAGTTCACGAAATTATAGAATGTTTCTTCTTTTCGTGAAAAATTGATACTATTGCTACAGTAATCTCGTTGTCGCTGTAGTTTCTGTGCCCAAATATGGCGCCAAATCTACTTTCAAATTAAATAGAGATTTGTTACGGTGTTTTATTCTACGTCGAAGAATCCTTGGTTTTACAATCTAAATCTTTCAAGGCATCTTGCAGTTTGGGTCAATAGAGCTAGATGAAATCATTTCAATCTCGAATCATCTTCAGTGAAATTAAAAATAACTTTGGATCGCGTATGAAGATATTGATCATGCTCTGTGGTATTGCTCGCTACTAGACAGTCGATATTTATTTAAATACAAATTGCTTGTCTCTTTCCTTAACAATTTCAATATGTCGAAAGTAATATATTGACATTATTAAATGTTTGAAATCGTTCTAGTGTTTGACATCACAAGTACTCATTTTGATGACAAATGCATAAAATTCGCCGTCAACTCATCACATTTTGTTAATAGGTAAAAAACCACCCTTTCTTCCTTTTAGAATTATATATTCATATACTCAAGATAATTGACAAGTTTTGGATTAACATCAACGTTAATTTTGTATATTATATTTCACATATTATCAGCTTCTAACCTTGAAATAATAAATTATATCTCTATACCAGTGACTTATAGACCTACATCTTCGTTATATTTTATCGACGTTTACAGAAATAATAAACATATTCTCCATGAACTTTCCGGTCGACGGTGTTGATCAGTGCGCAGTCTAGCATTTTTTCCTTCGATCTAGGACAAAAAATAAAACGGAGCTTTTTTCATAATAGAAGTACGCGTCGTATTAACCGAAATCCGATGTAATAAATGCAAAAAGAAAATATAATTTGCGACTTTAAAAACGAAGCAGTAATTTTTATTAACACACAAATTTTACGCAAAACTCTCTATTGTCAGAGCCGCGTATTATCGTTCTTTTTGCATTTTGTTATTAACCCAACGGGGACCATTCGTTGCGATATGTATAAAAATTCCGTCATGCTCAATTTTATTCCATAAATAGAATTTGTTGCGTTGTGTACTGCAGTTGGCAATGTAATGGCTTGGTAGCGTGCATTGCGATGTGCAAATAGTATCCGAGTGGTGACGATTCTTCTGCGCAGGAGAGTCCTACTAATTATCGGGCCCTTAGTAAACACGATGCTGCGATGTGATCATTGAGCTGTAATTACGCGTTACGTAATTGTCACTCGGTGTCGGGAACATCGTCGCGAGTCGTCAACTAATAGCAGTTAATTATTATTAACACCTGGAGACGGAATTTGCACGCAGTCGCGATACCTCTGGGATTAGCAACGCCTGCCACATTATCCATTCGTAAAATCTTCATCCGTGTCGCAAGTGAGTTTCATTACTCGCTATTCACGAAAGAATCGACGTGTTGCATCGTTTATTTCGTTCTTTAATATTGTTCTAATTGAGTACCTATGATTGCTTTCGATTGTATTGTTTCGTAAATTAGGTTCCGCATAAAATTTCATACGCTTTCATCCAACGTTAATTATCCACCTATTTCTACAGTCTATTGCAAAAACATTGGGCCGTTCTTTTTCTCAATAACTTTTTCAAAATTGAACCAAACGACTTGATTTTTTTTGAGATGCTAGACGAACTTGTTTAGTAGACAATGAGTATACACAATTATAATTAAATTTCCATTCGTGGAGTAATAGAAAAAGATAAAAAAATTACATTAAATTACAAATTTTACATTAGGTTCACATTCATTCATTACATTCACCTTTCCAGAAATCATATTTACCCTTTTGCAAATCAAATTCACTGTTTTCATCAAGCCTTTTTAGCTTAATGTTTCTAAGCTGTTATAACGAAAGTCAATTCCAATGTAGAATTGCTGTTTTGTAATTCTGAAGTTTTCAGTTTTAACACGTTCATCGCCGATAATCGACCACAAATATTTTCATAAAATCAAAGCAATTTAATTAATTAAAGCGAAATTAGAACATTAAAATTGATCATATTAAAATGAAAATGAATTTTCAAAATTGTTTAAAAATTAGCGTCACCCATATTTGGGTGACGCGCGCTCAACGTGTTAAAGTGTAATACAAGATTTAGTGAAGATCAACCAATAGGTGTACAACAAAACTACTGTATTTTTAATGCGAGGAAGCTATGAGAAAGGTTATATAATTATATAAGGTCATATAATGCAGGAAACATTCATTCACTAGCAGGTGTTCAGTCCAACTGATAAACAAATCACGCTGTAGATTGAAAATTTCGCACTATACCAGAAACACTGGAAACCCTCGACAACTCAGGCGAAGGCTAACATCTAAAGATGTGTATCCGGAATAAACGAGGAACCAACGCGATTTATGTACAGAAACGACAGTCGCATCCCCCTGGGCCGCATGTCCGTCAATGTTGTTTTTGTTTTTTGCAGCGCATCGACTCCGAGATTAGAGTAGACAGGTTCACAGAGTAATAAGACAGGCTGTAACAGAATCAGGTGGCCAGGCCAATCTGTCCGTGACAGCGCTGTTGTTGCGTAGGACAGTAGTCAGACTCGTGCGAAGCGAGGCACTCCAGCACTTATCTATCCGCTTAACTCTTCAGCTCTGTCGAGTTTGAAATGTCGGAATAACGTATCCCTATAAAGTACCTACCTACCCTCGCCATCTTGCAGCCTGCAGTGGTGTAGCCAACAGACTGTGATAAGCCCGACGTCGAAAATTATCTCGTAGACATGCGTAGCTTGCTGTGACCTCGCGTAATAGAGTCACAAGTTCAGCAAGCTCTATACTCGATCCAATTAGTAAACTGCGGATCCTCAATCAAACTAAAAGTTATCTCCATCGATTTCAAAAAACAGAAACCTCGTAGAAATTTTTGTCGCTGTTAAATAATTACAATAAAATCAATTTAATACTTTGCCACATTAAGATTCCTTTTATTCTTCTTACTATTTCAAATTACACCCACCAATTGTCATCATTAGACGCCGGATTTTATGCGACGAAAATTAACATATTACGTGTAAAATAGCAAAAAAATTTAAACAATTTGAAATTATTATAGTCGGTACTTATGTGTTAAAGAGATTATGAGTTAACGAAAAAAAATTGTTCTAGTGAAATATGTTGGATGTTGAAAAACGATTTGTCTCTGCTGAAAGTTTGTTCAAAGAAACTCTACAGTGAGGATAATTTTTGACTATATTTTTTAATGTATTTCCCGACGTTTTCTTGAATATAAACAAATGTTGTATACATTAGCTAATTAGAATATACAAGCCAACGCGTCGCCGTGCCGTAAAAACGCGTCATCAGAAAATCCGGTTCTATTTTCATTTCACTCTTGCTACGTATACTCTACGGTTTGCTTAGTATGCAATGAGGTAGGATACGACGCGTCAGGTAATGCTAGTTAATTATCATTAACGCGCGCCATAATGCGTGCATGAATGTAATCTCATTATGAGCATACTTCGTCAGTGATTACATTTTCGTGCACCTAGATCCAACATGTGATTCTAATACTGTCGAATCATGAATTGTTCAAGCCGCACAATGCAGCTGAACTGTGCAATGAGATTCCCGGATGAAACGTTTAAGCGTGCTTAAAAATAGTATAATCGGCCGGTTACAATTACAACCGGAAGAAGGTAATTGCAGTATGGTGTATGAATTGGTATTTTGTTTGATGGCATTTTGAAGGGAAGTGAATATTTCGATATTTTCGAATAAAGTGTCACTTTCCAAATAGTTTTTAATGTATACATGCCATTTTTAAAGAAATTCTAATATTTCGAGCGAATAAGCTCGACTTATAACAAAATTACACGAATATAGAGTTCATTTAAAACTCAGAATATGTGACAAAATTCAGAATTTTGAAAAAATTCTTTTCGGTAAACTATGACGTTGAAAATACACGATAAGACTTGAAAGAAGTTATGTCATAAACAACAATATGATGTAAACAGGGGATAAACATCTCCACGTAATAAAAATCCGACATTTCATATGCACGAACATAAAATCTGGATCGATAAATAATCAAATAATGGCAATGAAAATTATTGTACCACGCTAAATTACTTACAAAAAATTTTTAAGGTCAATTGCGATATACGTAATCGAATAAAATGGTTATTCCACAAAATGTTGACATGTTAATCAATTGTTGTGTGGACAAATATTAGAAATAGTTAAGTGACTAAATGATTTTACAAAGCGAGTAAGTACAATAGTTAGATTTTTATTCAACACATCAGATGTTTTAAAACGGCAAAGAACAGTTACAAGCGACCCCGATATTGTACTTCTATTTTGTTCTGTAGTTTAAATTTTCATGTCTTTAGTATTTGATACATTAGCTTTCATGCTACATCGCATGCTACAGAATAAAGTGCACTGTATGGTTTATCGAGAATCAGATTAATACATAATTTTGCACTCTTTATTTCGAGAAGGAAACCAGAGGAAATTGAATCCTATCGAAGGTGAATCTTCAAAGAAGTGAAGTTGATGGAATGGTTTTTCGTTTCAGATCAAGTTACGTTCATCAGATACACACGTCATCAACAATTGCCGGTAATCTAACTAGGTCTGCGTGACCGCCTCCTTATACATATTTGGAATAGCGTGGCTTGCAAGAGCTTATGATTAATGGCATGGATGGTTAAAAGTTCGGAGCGTCATTCTTGGAGAGCACATCGTGCATTCCTTGTATGCGACTTGAATAACATCGATCAAACTTTTTTCCTTCACGCACAGTAAAAATATATTAAAGACAACGAGCAATTGAAATTCTCGAAATTATTGTTGTTATGAGAAATAAATATATTCTTTAAATATAGTCTTTATAAATATATTCTTTAAATATAGTCTTCATAAATATATTCTTTAAATATAGTCTTCATAAATATATTCTTTAAATATAGTTTTTATAAATATATTCTTTAAATATAGTCTTCATAAATATACTCTTTAAATATAGTCTTTATAAATATATTCCTTAAATATAGTCTTTATAAATATAATTGTTGTCATAATAGAAACAAATTTGACCTTGAAAATTACTGTCAAGATCGATTTTCAGGAAACTTTTTTTCAATAAATAGAGTCTTCAAACTTCCATTTTATTCTGTTATTTCTAAAAAATTGGTTTCGTTCATTCGATTATGTTCTCGCAGCGTATAATAAGGAAACGTCACCAGCAGATCGTGTCCTAATCCAGCGTTTAATGATTCCGAGGTACACTTCGTTCATAATAAAAAGCAGAGTTAGTTTACTTTAAGTAAATGAAAAAAACACGATTATAGTGAACGAAGAATGAAAATATTTCATACAGAATTGTTCCTGTAAATTTATTAAAAAATGCGTGCGATACCTAGATCGTATCATCCTCAATTTCTAAAGGAAATTTCAGATATATCATAAAAGAGATTATCAATATTTTTCAACATATTTGTTAAGCTACTCTTTCTAAACTTCTTTTTTTCTATAGATCTTTACTGTGGGAGAGACAAAAAATTGTTTAAAGTAAAAAGAATATCTCTTTGTAATATTTATTATATAGATCCACTAAACTAAAGATCAATGGAGGCATCAGAAGAATTTAAGGATGTTGCCGCCCTGTTTTCCATTTATTAAAACTATTTAAAAAAAGGAACACATTTTTCTTTAACTTCCATTTCTTAAAATCGCATCACAAAATTTCTATTTTTCATAAAGATCCGCAGTTTACCAATAACGTTACTGTTCCATTACCACGACACTCACGTGTCCCCAATTAATTGGAATAATCTGCGTTCCACTTGCACAAAGAAAGATAATAATCACAATATCGGCAGTCCAGCGATCCCTTCTAAATCAGGAAACCTGGTGAGACAAGCACGTTCGTGAAACGATGATCGGATAATCTCGATTCCACTGTGATACAGAAAGTTGTTAGGATTACAACGTCGAATCCCCCGAATGGAATCTAGAATTCGCTCTCGTAGCACAGGTTGTCCGGTGGGTGTGGATGCATGCGTGCGTATTTCGTTTTCTTCTATTACCGGCTGTCTTCTTCGGAAATACAATTCGGCGGTCCCGTGGGGTTGCGAAACTGCGATAAGAATTGCCGGAGGAACGGAGCCGAGAGCACCGAGGCCGAAGGGGGAATAAAATAGAATCGCAGCGAAATTGTCTTGGATGTCATTCTAGGCATTTATTTACTCGGCGTACGATTCGAACGGTTCCCGTTGTTCCCGTTTATAGGTGGGAGAAAACTTTGGACAGATGGATTGGATTTTTCGAAGAGCGGGAAGGCGAAACTGCTTACACGGTTTCTACGTCGATCAATATATCGTCCGGAGGTAATATCAGCCGTCGTTCGTTACAAAAGCGGGAGAGTAAGAGAGAGGGAGAGAGGGAAAGAGAAGAAGAGAGATATTGCATTTTCGTCCCGGAAGATCTTTCACGGGGAATATACAGCTGGGAAAAATGCGTGGCGTTTAGTGGCTACAATGTCTCACTTGGCCAGTGAGAAAGCGAATTCATTTTTTAGAAAGATGAGCCTGGTCGATGGACGCTCGTGATGGGTGCTGTAATATTCGGTCATTTAGGCCAACACGGTAACACAGAGACGGTGGGTCGAGTTCGAAATATTTCCAACGATACAGATGTTGCATTATTAACACTAGGTTTACGGAGCACCAAAAGCAACTATTTTATAGTACTTTCTACGAGTAACAAGAATATTTTTGTTCGATTGTTTAACGATTTTTATTGCAACGTTTATCCCAACATATTTGTTGAATAATTTGCTCTACAATTCTCTCTAATCTCTTCAATTTTAATAACCAAATATTAAAAGATTTGGAACATAATTGGAACCTAGTATGAAAATGTTAATTGGTAATATAAACAAAATAAAATGTTAAAGTGCAATGCATACGAAATCAAAGATAGCTTGGTTAACCCTTTGCTCTTTAATATACAGGGTATCCCTAAAATCACTCGCAATCAGGAAATGAGGGGTCCCTGAGGTCATTTAAAGTAAATTTTTCCTTTGCAAAAATTTTCTCTGAAGCGTTGTTAACGAGTTATTAACGAAAAACATTGACCAATCAGAGGCGAGGTCAGCTAGCGCTAGGCGGTCGAGCCAATCAGCGGAAGTGGGCTTCGTCCGCTCCTTGACTCGGCCACCTTGCTCCAGCCGAGCTCGCCTCTCATTGGTCAGTGTTCTTCGTTAATAACTTGTTAACGACGCCGCGAATTGAATTTTTTTAAAGAAAAAAGTTACTTCAAATGACCTCAGGAACCCTTCATGTGCCGTTTGCAAGTGACTTTTTGGGACACCCTGTATAGTAGAGACACTCTTATCCAAACGTTTCTTTTCGTAATATTCTATTAAATAATATTCTAAATAATAATTTGGATACCAGAATATTGTAAAAATAAATGTTCGAATTTAATTATTCATCGAGTAGGTAACACTCCGAATAAAACGATATAAGATTAGAAGTAATGTATTTAAAGGTAAGACACGAGTTCGTATTGGCACAGGTTTTATGAAACAATTTTTGATCTTGGAAATATCGTAGTATTTTTGTCAAAGTTTAATAATATAGGAGATGACAAGAGTTGCTTTTGCATCCCTCTTGTACCTTGAATATTTTACCAAAGTTTCCCAGGTGTTGCATATAAATTAATTTCTCCTGGATATTATGCGTTCCCGGCGAATTGTTAGGAAATGTAAACAGCAGCACACGATCAGGGCCGGAACGTACCGATGGGAGCCCTGCGTAGTAGAAAAGAAACTAATTTTCCATAGACCGAAAATTACTTACCCTCAATATTAATGTGATGCTGTTAAGTAAATATTAATAATATTATTATAACATAATGTCAATCAGGAGGCAAATTCCTATCTATGTGTCATTCGAGAACCCTTTTCAGATGTCGGCAGAAAGAATCTCTGAGCATCGACGGTCGACAGCCAATCGTAGCGTCGATGACATGAACGCTCAGTTCACATTTCCTGTCAATTTTCGGAGAACTGAGCATACTATGAATTCTTAATATCTCAGTACTTCCCAATGTTCTTATTATAATTACCAGACAGCGGATTCTATTAATTTCTGACAAAACTGAGTAGGTCAAATACGAAACTAAAGATTAAAATGAATTTAAGAATATTTTAATATTATATACAACTCACTGAAATGATTGAAAGAGGAAAGGTATTTTTTATCGTATTTACAATGCTAACAATAAACTTAGTCAATTTGTATTTTATTTAGAAACTTTTAATTACTCTCTTATTCGTTTCAATGGACTTTCGATGCACCCGCCAAAATTAATTGTAAATGTAAATAATGCTACAATAATTTTACAAAAGTTATTTTGCAAAATACTGCCTTCTTTGAAAGAGCTGAATAAAAATTCTTTTTGTTTTGTGTCTGAAAGCTTTTGAAAAGCTTTCTGTATTGTTTTCACGTGTTTCATTGCATTCACTCTGTTGTAGGTTGTAACCATTGTGATCCAGTCATCGTCTTGCCTAAATACAAAACTGTTTCGTCATTTTATTTGCTCTAATTCGAACGCTGTGTTTGATGGTATAACAATGTGTACTTTCCCGTTTATGGTGCCGTCTGTACAATGAAAAGATACGATATCGATTGTTAATTAGCACAGTAAATGTAAAAGTGTGATAAATTGTCTACAAGATCTTCGTCAATTTATCATGCTTTTATTATCGTACTCGTGGTAATATCGCATTTTATTTTATTATTGTATTTATATCGCATACTGTCACCATGTCCACAGATTATAAACAAATATATACAAATGACTCAGTTTAAAACGGCAAACATTCTGATTTATATTCTTTTCAACGAATGTCCTATTTCTTCGAATTTACGATAATTTCAGCAGTTGATTCTCATTTATATTAGCAATAATCTCAATCGCAGAATTTCTGAATTACAATCGTCTGCAACAACTGCCAATCAAGTTATAACGTATACAAAATAAGCCTCGGTGAGGCCACAAAATCAACGATATTTCATTCAGTGAAACACAATGAGCTATTCGATATAATACAATGCACCATTCAATGTAAAACGCTTGTTACCGCAAATTAACTTTACAACTGAATAAACCCATTCGGAACCATGTTTCTACTTTTTAATAATTCATTGCAATGGAATTCTCGCGTTATCTCGGCGATACAAGTCGGAATTTTGGTGTCTATCGGATAGAATTAATTAAGGAAGGGCATGGGTTTGGTCGCATGATTGGACTCGAATAGGAACACACCAGGAGGCAAATAATCAATATTGATCGCAGATACTTAATTAAAAGAATGTGTACCTCCCCACGCCGCAAGTGCCAGAGCCAATATATTTTGCAGAGGTGCAGAAAAAGCTGGTGCCCAATGCAATTATTTATCACGCTTTTATATTTCCTGCCGATTGGTGGATGCAAAAACGCGTGAATTTTCATGGCATTACACGAGCTCGTAGAATCTCATCACAAAGGGGCTCCGGTGTAACAAAAAGCTGGTCAAATAATCAGAAATGAAACAGCTGGGTATCATATAATCAGGAATGAAATAACCGCATATCAAACAATCAGAAATCAAACAACAGAGAGAATTGTTAACAATAGAACATTTTGAACTTTCAGAAAAGCAGTATTTCATTGAAATAAAGTTGCTGCGTGTCGATTCGACGCTGATTGTGTTTTACATTTTATAAAGTAAAATCATATAATACATCGTTATAATATTATCATATAAAACAATCTTTATAATACTGTACTTTTTACTTTTATCATTATAATACTGTACTTTTTACTTTTATCATTATAATACTGTACTTTTAACCAGTTTACCCTTTACCATTTCATGAAATGAACTAATAGTAAGCCAGAAAAAATGTTTCTAATAAGTAATAAGTACTAAATAAGTAATAAATAAGTGATAAGTAATAAATAAGTAATAAGTAATAAATAAGCAATAAATAAAGTGAAAAATCAAATTCCGAATGTACTTACAACTTTCGAATTGACATTGGCTGCGTAAAACCGTTCACGGAGGAATGGAAATGTTCCTGCATTATCCTCTTGTATTTAAAAGCGTCAGCTCGTTCCCGAGCGAATCGGTTTTATTCAACAGTCTAAAAATATTCGTGCAAAAGTACCGAAGAGAAAATCGGTAGCGGCAATGCGCGAGACGTGACTAACAAAGACGTGTTTTCGACTGGCCAGCTGCAACACTGGCAAAATGATGTATGCACACACAAGACCGCCGACTACACTCGGCGTCGCGGACAATGCTATCCCGGTCCACTCTGCGACATGATCCAGGTGCACCATCTATTAAGTAAGAGGAAATAACTTTTTCATGGACCGACAGAAAAGTTCCACCGGGCCTGCACTGGTCTGACCACTGTCACCCAGAAACCGCTGAATTGGAAAATCCGACGGAGCATTCGAATTTGTTTGAATGAATTTTTTCAACAAATAAGTACTTTGGTCAAATGTTTTGCAGCTTTGTTTGCAGCTGTAGAATCTGTACAAGATACAGTTTTTATTTATTACGCGACTAATTGAAAGCATATCGAGATGTTCAAACTATTCATATGCGAAACTATTATATTGTTTATTAAATTGTTTGTTGAAATATATATCACTGTATTTACAAGTTTGTTCAATGCGACAAGACGTGCATGTTAACAAAAATGAATTATTGTTCTACGTTCACTAAAAAGAATTTTCTAGTTAATCTAAGCCTTTTTCAGATTTTCCTAACACAAAAAGTGAATTTACATGGATATCCGCTGTCTACTTGTAATTATATTTAATAATATTTATCAGAATATTGCAGCAAGATAATTCTTCTAGATACATGACAACTGAGAGCTAAGATACCAATTTCGAATGTTATGCATACTTTGCCTAGCGGAGAACATCATTTATTATTCGGTATTTGCACAACTGAAGCCTGTAAACGTCTCACTTTTGTATACAGACCGGGTTAAGTATGCGTACATATACGTGTGCATGACACTGGCGGGAAAAAGTACCGATGCGTGGTAAGATAAATGCTGCCCTGAAAGATAACATCTGAGGAACGCCACGAACGTGTCCTGATAAATTCTGGGACACCTGTAACACAATCATTTACACCCGCGTAAAAAATACAACCGGATACAGAGATAAAGTAGAGTTTCCCTATGTTATAAAGCGTCTTCTGAAACGAGTATAAAAAGATACTTTCTCGAAATCTTTTTTCAACTGTAACCGTTTCAGCGACGT
>CM052158.1:4109046-4135217 GCA_028455555.1 Augochlorella aurata | reverse complement strand
ATCGCAGTCGTTGGTGGATCTATGCGCTAAGAAAAATTAAACACTTATCCACGCAAGTCATTAATTTCTTATTATTTCTTATTTCTAATTGACGCTTCATGGTGCTCACCAAAAATTTGTTGATAACACAGTAAATTCTCCTGAATTGTCCTTCAGGTTTTAAACAAAAATGGACAATTTGGGAAGAGAAAATACGATTATTCGAGCCTATATTTTCGTGTTTATATTTTTTGACAAACAGCAACTATAGCCTCTTCCCAAATTGTTCATTTTTGTTTACAAACTGAGGGACAATTGGGGAGAATTTACTGTACCTAGATTTAATTAATATTCGAACAATGGTGTTAAGCAATTCTTGAAATGAAATTTTTATTTTATTTTCTCTTAGCTTCGTTACTTTATTCTCTTGTATCATATAGTGTTCAATGTGATTTTTTTCGAATAGATAATAATGTTTATACTAATTGAAAAACTATAACTAAAAGAAAAAGTGCAGACATTTTCGAGTATAATGCCTACAGACACGTTGTGAGTATCATAATTAGACTGTGGATTTTTACACAAAATAAAAATTGTCATCATTCGTTGCACGACACAGCAACTACATTGGCATTCGTTTCATTGCTTAATAATTTGAACGAGTTGAGAGCAATACAATAATTGTGCTTTTTTGTGGAGTCTTTGTCGTTACGATCACTGTTGCAACGATTACAGCTTTGTCAATCGCAACAATTTCCTCCAAGAAGAAGAAACACTTCAATATTAGTGACAAGAAAGCAGATTTTTATTCCGGTTAAAAGAACGGAATAACATTCATAATTAACGGGTTATTACCAGTTTCCATTACGTGTCAGACTCGTCGAAGTATGTCAAGGGGCTATCCGAGGAAAATGACGGAAAAATCGAAAACTTCTCGTCGCAGACGTCTCACGAGGTCGTCCCGACGTTCCGCTAATTTCAATCTACCATCGACCACACGGATAATATCTGTCCCTTAGATTGCCGGATAAACTTTCATCGTCCAAAAAGTTTCTCTATCAGGAACATGTCTCGCGTTATACGCCCCACTTCGCGTACCATTACCGGATAGTGTCCACGAAATGGCTCAGAATTTATTTTCGACGAATTTTCAACTTCGTACGGTCGGACACATTCCAGGCCAGGATATTGTATCGGTGTTGCATGGTTATCAGGCAGACAAGATAAGTGGAATTAGTCCAACTATTTTCATTCCGTGATACTATCGTTCCGACATAAAACTTGAGAACAAGGTCAAATATACAGATCTTGTACAAGGTAGAACGTTCTACGTACTCGTTCCCCTAACTTTAAGCGGACGCGATACGGATTTTACGATTAGTCCCGAGAACAATTGGTGGCTGCTTGTTAGCAGATTCGAGCAAAATTTGATTCGACAGTATCGAATCAAAATTAATCTCCAGATTTTATTTTATCCGAATAAAAATTCATTTGAATAAGCAGCTGTTTGTCATTCGAACATAAATTTATTCATGCAGGAATTAATTCGGAAAGTAATCGATTTGAATATAAATTACAGAATACGGTATTTCTCCATATTTTATTGATTAACTTCGTTCATGTTAAATTTTACAATTAACTTTATTTTCTGCAACTGCTGCATCGGGAAGTTCGTTATGAAGTAAGTAAACAAAAATCCTCAGCGGCTGCTCCACGAACAAAAGTTAACAAAATCGTCTAAATATAAAAATTTCCTAGGGTTGTAGAACGTAGAATAGATGGTGGAAGACAAGTCGGCACCCGAAAATTTGAAATAATAATACAGTGGCTAACCAGTATCTCCGACGGGAGTGTTGCTCCATTTAGGGAAGGTCAGTGAAATGAAAACATTAAATATTGAAACTGTGATCTGGTTGCCGTTGCAGCTGCCTCTGTCCAACCGAGAATCCGCAGTAAAAAGATATTCGCAATGTGTCTGCGGGCTGCTGTTCGACGTATGTGCAACAATTTTATTCCGTTGAATCACGTTTCAAGATTTATTCAGTTAAAAAAATCGAAGAAACTATGATTGAAGAATAATTATGTGCTGAGCATAAAAACAGTGGTTAACGAAACAGTTCATTTTTGATTAAATTGTTAATAATTACAATATCACTGATAGTAAAAATTGATGATTGGTAACGTGAAAAATGTATTTCTCATCTCATTACAGAATGGGATGTGCTTAAGTAGATAAAACAATGAAACTTTTACTACTTAATAACACATAGAAATATGAAAATGATTATTACTAAAAAAGTTATATTACAAAAGCAAAGAAACACTTTTAATTATGACATTTTATAAAAGAAAATGAACATAACCTCTTTACAAAATAGCAAAAAAATATTGAGAGATCATATTTAAACTCAAACGTTATAATTTATATCTTGCAATTGAGAAATACAATAAAATTACTCTCATATCTTCTGAAAATTGTTAATAAAAACAACAAACTGACACGTAATTAACCGTAATAACTGAAGCAATTGTTGCTAACAGTTAAAGGGGGTGTCAATGCAATGTATTCCGCTTTTGTTATAGATGGCACCATGCCTACGTTTTAATTAAATTTATTTTGCTGTCACGCATCACGGTGTTTGCCCATAGTGGTTACCTATCGCACGTATTCCCAGCGTGTATAGCATAAAGGGTTGACTTAAGACTTCCTGCGTTACATAACAACGTTTCGCGCGTAACCTTTGTCGGTTCAAACAGTTAGATAAGGGCGAAAGGGTTGCCATCAAAAGCAAACGCGTCGATCGTCACTGGAATCGGGTAACGTCGATGTGTTGGAGAATGTTCAAGGGAGACTGGCGTTTCAAAGCAGTGTACGGTGTCAAACGAGGCTCTAACGTGGACTCGATCCTATCATTAACCCCGGGAACACGCTCGTTCTGGATGCCGCGGAGGACATTGAGGCTAATGCCCAATAGCCATTCGGCTGCGGCCACGATTTTACATTTTTACAACCGTTGCGCCGGTTTTACGACCGCTGATAACTCTTTTATTTTATCTGCCCGGTTAATGGTGAATCCGTAGTAACCCTGACTCGAAGAAAATTAAGTAATAACGTTAGATATAGCGAGGAAGAAGCAATTTACTTGAAACATTCGGTTACGACCTTCTGACATCTTGAACCTTGTCATTTTCATTCTTTTCTGCTACTTATAATCGAAACATTTTCATCTGGCTCCTGTTACACGTACGTTTTTAGTATTTAGTATTTAGTAATCATAATAATTCGTATATTAACCCTAGCATGCCTGAGGAAGGGTCAAAAAATGTGCACGATATATTAAACATGTTTTTTTTTGTTCAATGATGTCCTTTTATACATATGTTAGATTTTATACATATTTTAAACATATTATTTAACAGAATTATATAATTAAATACACCTCGAACAGAAAATATAATATTTATTTATTCTAATACCTCAAACATCCTAGGATTAATCAGTGGGAGAAGATAACACTGTTACAATGTGACAATATGCCTTGACACAATGCAAGAAGAACAACTAATTGAGACAATTAAAATTGGCAAAAGTGGTGCATATAATAGAAAAATATAAATACTGTTTGTAGTAATATTTGAAATTCAGTTACATTATTCGAGAAATATAACGTGTTTGATCTGCAATGCTTTAAAGCATTGAATGAATGAAGGGCTGAATGAAGGGTTGAATGAAGAGCAACGTGTATCATTCATTTCTATAAATGTCAAAGTTCTGACGTCTTTTTCTGCTGCACCTGTGTTCAATTGATTACAATAGTACATCTGTCTACTGTCAGCTATTCGAAAAAGCAAGTACCGTAGATTGTTTAGTTGTTTGTACGTGACAAATACGATGATTAACGCGTTAAGCATTACATCGACAGGACGCCTCGTCCGGTATCCGAGGCACAGCAGTGAATCGATTGATAGCCGTTGCGAAATCTGTGATCGATTTCGTCCATTTCTGATCAGTAGCTATCGTGTTTGTGTGTGCGACTGTGATACAAATCAGTGGTGTATGACATGTCTCTTCATGAATGGGAACAATACTGCAAATGGACTTTGTCACGTCTATGGAACGCGGAGTGCCTGACGCGCGAACATTCTTGCAGTCAACAAGTACAAATCTGTTGCGAACAAAATTTTGGAAACTGCTTCAATCAAGATGAACGAAATAGCAGTGGCGTAAGTCACATTTTCCTCATTGCAGGTAACAAGGAGTTTGATTGTTTACTAACACAAGTATTGTATAATGACCTAATATATTGTGAAGATAATTTAGGGTTAAATTAATTCATTGTAACTTCAGATTTCATCTCACTCGTCTTTTCAGCATTTTGACATGTAGAGGTTATATTTGATAAGATAAGTAAAAATTTTGGATAATGTCATACCACTATGATTCTAACACAATCAGTTGTGTGAATCGATAGTAATTATTATTAATTGATTAGTAAAATTATAAAATACTATTCTTATGTCTCAATGGGTATAAAAGTTGATCGACTTTCAAATTAAAATGGAGAGTGACAAATAATGTACGATAGTATAGCGAAAAGTCCTGTTTGCATTTAAATTGCATCAGTGACTGAAATGAATAAACGTTCTTTTCACCGTGTTATTTCTCAGGAACGAAACGATTATGGTTTTAATTGCATTGTTGCGAGTGAACTAATTCGAGCTAATTTCTTCGTATGCTAGAAAGTAGGAAGCAGAGAATGTAAATTGTGTTCATACCGACGCGAAGAAGTAGCACCTTAGCCATTATATTTATTTCTGGATTATGTTACGTTTCAGATGCATGAGTAAGACTGCAGTGTTTTATTCATTGTTCTCCGGCATATTTTTATTTGAATGCAAATGATTCTAGAAAAAATGATAGCTTCGTGTATGAATATTGTTTGTGATTATACCTAGCCAAATTTTATTTGAAATGAAAATATTTGTTATCATCAGATAATCGATTAACATATTCGAATTGGTCCTTTTATCTTGACAAATAGTCCCTTACATAATTTCCAAGAAGAATTTCACAATTGCCTCAAACAATGATCTCAAATAATTTCGAGATAAAATAATATGTCATTGAAAATAATATTTCAAATACTGGTACTTCAAAAGTTATCGCAGACACGGATATGATTATGAAATAAAATAATATGTTATTTGAAATAATATTTCAAAGGAAATCTCGGAGCGGAGAAAATTGATGTTATATCGTAAAGCATTGTTTGAAAATGTCCACAATATAGTATTATCTAATTGCGTCGGAAAACGTTGCACAATAGGCCACATAAAAGAACGTAATAGAGGTGATAACATCGCTTACAAGCCAACAAACGGAGGAAAGTTTACAGCTGCAATAGCCTCGAGACGAAAAATAAAGTAAACGAATGAAGACATAAAACGAGTCCTCCTTTCTCGAAAGCTGAATTATACAATTTTCTTTACTCTACTGGAACAGTAGCACAAGATTGATATCGCATTTGTCACGCTTAATTAAAACAGGATTATTGAACGGTAAAAACATTTTACCCCCCGTTCATCGACTACCTACTTGATCTTCTACACGCATGTACAATGTTCGCGTGCAGAATTTATGTGCACAATCTATGCACAATTTATGGGGAATTAATTTATGCAAAAATTAATTTATGGGAAATTAAATTATGGAAAAATTAATTTATGCAAAACTAATCGGTATGAAGTATCAGAGCATGATAAGCAATACCAAAGTTACTAAATCATTGTATTTTAACTGAAAGGAATGACAAATCATCGTTAATGGAAAGTACAATTAGTACTATTAGATTGCGGATTTTTATGAAAATTAAAAATTGTCTACATCCATTGCAGGATGTAGGAGCCAAGTATAATTTGATTGCTTTCTTTAATAGTAATATTAGGATCAACATTCATAGCTTCTTTGGATCATTTCACTCTCATAAATGCATTAACCTTTTACGGTATTTAGTTTATACATATATATCATGTTGGTCGGAATTAATTTTCGTTGAATGAACAGTAATACGTAATATGCAAAGATTAAGTAGGAAAAACAAAATTTATTCATTCTTTTTTAGAGTTTATATATACGTAAATACAATAATGTGTTTCAATTTTATGTAAAAATAAAATAAATATATAGCTTTGGCGGCTGGGAGTAAACTTACGATTGCAAAGGGTTAAATCCGCAATCTAGTTATTATGCAATAACTCACGAAGGAAATCGTATCGATTTTCGAAAAATACTCTACCAACACAATCAATTATCTATTTTCAGTAATACATATGTTTTTCTTAATATATCGAGTGAGAACAAGAAGCCGCATTTTTCTCGAAAATGTTACGAATTGAAACGTCGCTGAATACGTGTAAAATATTTATTTGTTTCGTAATCTATTATCAGTTCGACTTTATTTAACTATACAGGGTGGTTCATCTAAACATTACCACCTAAATGTCTCATCCAATAGTAATGTTACAAAAACATGTTTTACATGAAATGGGACTGGTATCAAAAGACTGATACGATGCAGAAAAGTAGTTTTTTTAAGGTCATCGATGTTAATTTGCATATAAGTGCATATCTTTTGTTTGATTATATACTCGTCTACACAGAATATTCTCGTGATAACGTCGCAAAATGTTGCCATTTCTTCATGACAAGTGTACTCGTAGAAAATGGCAAATTACATGTTTTATAAAAGCGTTGAATTTAAATAAAGTATGAAGAAAATCAAACAGTCGACATCCTCTTTTTTAAAAATAAAAATCAGTAATTGTTGCCGTAACTTTTAAAGTCTATTGCAGATGTTTTTATTATATCGTGTCTTATTATTATATTTTTATTACATTTTATTTTATTATTACATTTTTATTATATTGTTATTTATTATTATATTTTTATTATATTATAAAAAAGATATAATATAAAACTTTAATTATGTTTGAAAGACTTCGCTATCTTTATATTTTTGTTTCTCTGAAGCTCTAATATTATACTACTCATTATACTACTCATATTATATTGCTCTAATATTATACTCTAGTACTATCGATAGTCATCGATAGTCATCGATAGTTTCAATAAATTATCGGAAACCAACATTAAAAATGCGAGGAAAATACTAGAAAAATCGTGAAATTTGTAAGAAATGTTATCAGCGGAGCGAAAGTATAATAGAATTACAGCGTACAATGGCGTTAGACAGTTGCCGAAGAGTTATAAATTAACTTAACGAAAATTAACACCGGGGCGGTAGTTCCGCAGAGTCTTTTGAAGTTTGAAAATCCGAACGTCGTTACCCAGCGCCAAAATTACAGGAGCCTTCTAACAGAAAGCAGCGGAAGTATCCCGGCGCTGCATAGAACACGCGCACGACACCGCCAAACTTTTGATCGGTGGCGGTGTTTCGTGTCGAGTCTGAATTACGGGCGTGAGGGATAGTTAGAAGACGCATTAGACAATACACGGGGCATTCGTTTCCTTTCTCAAGAGTACAGTTCTCGCAAGGCCGCGCGGCGCGGCGCGAGGAAGTGCTCCGACGCCGAATGAATTAGGCAAGATAATGACTCGTATAAATCCAGCGAACATTTCCACCGCGTATCGCTTTTCCTCGTAACTTACGCGGGATCCTGCATTTTCCACGGCCGCCCGGATCTCGGTATCTGTATAAATAATTACGGCAAAAACACGGCCGCAATGTACCCCTGGAAAATATAGTGGCACGGTATTACGGAAGACCGCGCGAGTATCGTTCAATCGTTTTTATGCTGAACTGCTGAACGGGAAATTGTCCGCGTATTATTTGCGATTTTCAATTAAACGCGGACAAGGCAAGAAGTATCGGTCGAAGTAACTCGTTCGAGAAAAACTAATTGCGACCGGACATCGTTCTGCGGATGCGTAAACCTGCACTCTGTAACAACAGTACTGTTGACATCGATCGGGCTTTTTTTTCATCAGAGAATCACAACTGTCTTGTATTATCTTCGTAATAACTAGACTACGGATTTTATGCATTTATGGGAAAAATTTATCAGAAATTTACAGAAATCTAATTTCTGTTTCCTACAATCGGCTTTGAAAATTTGTATCTTGTATAAAGTTCCGCAGTCTAATAATGATACAATTTTCTTTCAGATACACTTTTCTTCGTAAATATTTAACAATATTAACATTTACTCTAATATTATATTTATATTTATTCTATTTATCGTATTAAAGACATCGTACCTTCTTATAGAATGTGATGAAACTGTCAAAGAGATTATGTAAATTCGAAAAATATCATTTTATGTGCTACAATTTTAAATAGTGGCATTCGTAATATGAATCTGATGCTATTCAAGCTAAATTCAAGATTGTGATCGTCGCGCATTATAGCCAAGGTGTTAAATAACGATTGATTCTTCGTGGTTATTGAACAGTACACAAACTCTTGTGAAACCGAGTATTGATAAAAGGTGCGAATGATTTAATGGGAGAGCAAAGTTTTTAAAACGAGCTGGTGCGTTTCAATTTCATCGAAAAACAATTGGATATCAATATTGTATTGTTGTTAAACCTTGTGCCTGTGCCAGCAGTATGTGTTTATAATCTGTAATCGATGAATTCAACGTTATTCGATTTTCATTTGCATCATTTGCTTCCTGCATATTACACTTGTAGGGCTTTATACCATTTGTGCCATAGTCATAATGGTGGATAATAAAGATTAGCCCACTGTACGCTGTGACTTGTTGCTTTCAGACTGAACAAAATTTAACATTTTATTTTTCTCTCTCTCTCTATCGCGCGCGCGCGCGCACCCAACTTGATGTTTCAACGATAATTACGTTGGACAATACTCATAACTGAATTTCGTAAAAAACAGGTGCTCGTCATATGAAGCCATGTATGCAGTGATTTATCATTCTTAAAATCCATTTTACCAACACAAATTAATTAATTATTAATTAAAGAAAGACGTAGAGTGAAGTATACAGAATAATAAAAATAATCAAAATCTCAAACATAACAAATATGGAAACAATGTATAGATTACTTTTCGTGTCTTCGTTTCTTCGTCAGATTTCAAAACGATCACGAATTTTATTCGGGATCCGCCCGAAGCTGTAAATCCCTTGATACACGGACGATTTATGAATCATCATAGCGTGCCAAATTAAACTAGGCCGATTGGATCAGTGCAGTAGCACAGCGGTTGCGCACACACTATAAAACAACGCATGAATTTCGCTAACTGGTATGTACGAACGAACGTGCGAACTAAATGCTGGTCAACTTACGATTTACGAATGAGAATTTACAAATGAGAATTTACAAATGAGAATTTACAAATGAGAATTTACAAATGGCCTAGTTTCCGACGAATCTGTCGAACAAATGCGCACTTCGATTTAGTTACAAAACAAAAACGAAAAGGCATTTGTTCGAGAAGTCGAGTGCTCTATGTCGGTTTGGTTTTGCATTGCGTTGGAGCGTGATGTGCAATCTACATCCTATCGTCGCTTCAATAATAAATTTCTCGGGCAAACCAAGTTTCGGGATCATAAAGCAATCTCATTCTCATCCGAAGCTGCCTTGAGCTGGTCAGCTTATTCTTCCTCATCGTGAAAGCTTCTGAATGGATTTTCGTTGCATTAGCTGCGCCCATAGTTTCGAGTATGTTTGAGAAATATACACTGGCGTGAGTAATTATAGTCTGAAAGGAACTTTTACATGTTTAGTGATATTTCAACGAAAACTGAACAAAACATCATATTTGTATATTTATATAATAGAAATAATAGAAAATAGAAATACAAATATAGTCTTCTTTGGTTTTTGTTTAAATATTAGTCAAAATGTGTAAGTTACTTTCAGTCTATAATTATACACACCACTGCAGGCAAAACGCATGAAAAATGCAGTACATTCGTTCTAAAAAAGTTTTCATCGCTCTTTTTGCTATAACAATGTAAACCAAATAACAATGAACAATGAATATTTAATTCTTTAATCCTCTTACTCTCCCTTGTGAAACTACATTCTCTCTAAATGTTCTGTCACACTCAGTAATCGGTATTGAAACCATGAATTCACAATTACACAATCTGACACACTTCTGAGTTTCGAATATAAACAATTATTCAAATAATGTGCCACATAAGCTACGCGACGTAACAAAAATTGAAGCCCAACAGTCAATAACTCTAAGTATTAAACGTTCTATGTCAAGAATGAAGATCTAAGAAAGGACTTCAGCATCGCTACAGTTCAGGAAGAAGGAATCAAAACGGGAAATATAAATCAGAATCGAAGCTCGCAGCAATCCACTAGCAAACACCATTTACATCCAGCACGTTTAGAGAAGATTCCGAATAATTCGCTCAGCTGATCCAATGGACCATTAGAACCTAAAAATATAGACACGTTTTCTTGATGTAGAAATCGTCCAGGCGATATCTAATTCGACAGAAACATAAGAATTTGCCTAATGTCGAATGGACAAATTCTGAAGTATATAGGAGATAAAAAAAAGTATTTCGTTCGGCCTGTGTTCCGTGAAGGAAAAATTCATTTTTCAAAGTGGTCATAGTAAGTGGGGAAGTAGACCCCTTAAACGCGGCAAGAAAAGTTTTTCGTTCGCAGCAAAGCGAGCAGGAAAACTTAATTAAACCGGACGGTCAAGGTTTTACTTGACCGCGCCGAGTTTTCGAGTATCTCCCAACGGTAAGGTTTTATTGCGGCAACGTTCCGTGAATCACCGATAGAACCCAGAACGAACGTCCCTGGGCTTTATCTCGCGTACTGACTGCGGAACACTGTATCCATATAATGTACCGTTGTGTACTGTCAAGCGTGCGTACCAGATGTCCAAAATGTTTGAGCAAACGGGAGCTTTTAAACAACGCGAATCTGATAGCCAGAGAGAAATACGGTTTCGGTAAGTAGGTTGGTGGAATTCTCGGTGAAATATCAGTACATCTGTTACCAGAATGCTGGAAAATTGTGCGAGAAAAAGTTGAGACCGTAATAGATTTTTGTATCGTTTCTCAGACCCGGGCAAGTTTTCTTCGAAATGAGAATAAGAAATAACTGTTTGAAATAATCCATTTCGGCGCGTTATTTTCAACGCTGTTGTTTGAAGATAAAAACAATTTTGATCCGTTCGAAATAGAAGCAATTTCAAATAATAAATGATTTCGTATTTCAAATATGACAATAGAAATAATTCTAAAAATAGTGTGCAATGAAAAGAGTTTATTCGAAGAAAGCGTTCCATCAATTTGCTTCCAGCGAAACTCGTTCCTCAAAATGTTTATTCTTAAACGATTTTTATCTGGATTCATTTAATAATGTCGTGAGAGAAAATAATCGTTCCACTAATTTCATCCCCACCGAGGATAAAAGAGGGGTGTATATCTCCAGAAAAATGTTTCTTATTGTTTGATAATCATTCAATATTGTCAGATCGGTCAAATAATTATTTCAAATAATTCTACAATAAAATAACTTATTACTTAAGATAATACTTCAAATATTGTTATTTCAAAAGCGATCACAGGCATGCAAATAATTACGAAATAAAATAACATGTTATTTAAAATAATATTTCAAACGTGTCTAAGTATGTCATTGCTACACTGTGATTCTTAATGCAAAATACAAATTGTCTCTATTAGTTGCAAGAACTGCATACATGTAGAACTGTAGTTTCTTTCGATAAAAATTTTAACGACATCACAGTAATACATTACTATTTACACATTGCTTTCAATGCTTTTGCTATATTACACTCTTCTGACAATATTGATTACAAGAAAGAAAATAATATTGCATCATCATCGAATGCAATTATTTGCAAACATTTCAATTAAAGAATTTTAATAACGCATCGACGTAACAACATTACAAGGGATGTCATTATAATATAGAAGCGGTGCAACATTTTGTAATGTAGTTACTATACAACGAATATTGCAATCAAGATTAATTAATATTAATTACATCCGACGTTTCGTGAGCAGTAAGTCCAGATTCTATTCAAATTTTCAAGCGTAGTTCAACTTAGACCTATTTATTGACTCTCATATAATGTTTGAAATGGATATTGAAAATTTAGAATTGAAATGGACATTCATGGCTGTGAATCAAAGCAGACCCATAATTGAATGTCCTAGTGACGCTAGGCATGGATCTTGATAGCGTCACAGTTTTCAGTTCGGTCCATACCTCGGGACCAACTAGGCTATGATCGTATCTGCTCTGGTGTTAATTAAGCCGTGGTAATTCGAAGGGCTCGTGATACGCGTGATTTGTAATGGTGCTAGCTGTTTACGGGGATATGGAGGAAGACCTACGTTTCCCCTAATGAAGTTGTACAAGTTCCATAAACCGTGCCGTAATCGATCAATCGGCTGACACGTTCGACTATTCAACAAGACATCATTAGCGCAACAAAATACAAACTTTCCGTCTGCGCGTTATTTGCTAATGGTTTGCCGCTCGGAAGCAATTGCGTTCTACACTGAAAATTGACCTTTCCCGATGCACTCATTAGCGAAAATAAACCAGAACAAAGAACCCCGTAACATTTCCAATAATTAGTGAAATAAAACAGAAATTACTATCATTCCGTTGAAATCGTACCGTGCGTCGTTATTAAACGTGTAACGAGATTGGATTATTTAACGCGATCATTTGTAAAAATTACGCTACTTCGGAATTGAAGTGCGTGATGTGAACCTAGATATTTGTGAATGACAAAGTTAATAAGAAATCTGGTTCTTGACGCTTTATTGGGAAAAACAATCTTCCTATTACTAATTTACCCAGTTAACTGTTTTCAACGACTACATTTGTCATAAAGAAATGATAACATTTTGTGTTATGACGAATATACTCGTCAAAAACAAGTTGAGTGAAGTAAATAAATAAATGTTAATAATAAAATTAAAAACTAAAACAATCGTTCTATTCTATTTTATGACAGCCTCGAATTCATTTTTCAAAGAGATTGCAGCAGGTACTGCTTAAGCAAATACATTAAAAGTGAACTATATGCTGTCAATTTTAACAATGGAGTTAATTTTATAATGATTGTATATGATTGTTCAGTTGAACGTAATTTAACCACTTGATTTCTAAACTAATCATTATCGCGATAGAATTCAATTTTCCAATAAGTTATGTTGTACGTACAATAGTTTTTCAAAACGTAATTATATTTTACCACGTATACACGTGTAAAGATTCGCATACGTGTACCTACTCCTGTGAACACAGTTTAAAATACAGGTAATGAAAAAAAGATCTCAATGTCACCCCTCGAGCAGGATCATCCATTAGAGAAACGATACAGTGAATGCACGGCCCGTTGGGACCGACATACATACACATACTCAATTCATATTTATGTAATCTGGATATACTCTCTCGTAAAATGTACATTTCATTTAATATTCGCGTACATACCTTATCTGTATCGTAACATTCAATCGAGTTTTCATAAAGTAGAGTAGACACGAATGCAGATAAATTGATACAGTTCAAGCATGCATGAGTTAGTTCCTCATGTTGAAATGCATCACGTAAAGTACACGTCTTGACCTGTCATTACTACAAGCTTGACGTGTAATTAAACCATGCGTGTACAATGTAACTTGTAGGTACAAGAAATCTAGCATGTACTAAGCACGTTGTCAATTGTTTAACACTTTTCTAGTATTATACTCCGAGAAGGTTTCTTTGCAGTTTTTAAATGACGATATAATGATATAAAAGTTCTTTTTCGAAGACAGGACATGGACGATTTTATTTTTCGTTTTTAGGGAACGGTTCTATATTATTATTCTTTATTAACATAGAGTTATTTAACTATCTCGTATCTGACGAATAATTAAAATTTTTACGTTTCATTGAATTTAAAAAAATGACATCTAAATAACGTCTAAGGTATCTAGAAGAGGTGGCTTAAGAAGTATATTGAAAAATATTTGTAATTGAAGTGAAAAATAATCTTAAGCAACCTTAGTTATATTTTTGTCAAAAAGATTTGCCGTTCAAGCGTGAATAGATAATAAATATACACAGGAAATCATTAAGCCAAACTGTATATTCTGGATCAAATAGTTTGTCATGCATATGACAGTATACTCGACAAAATTAAATAAAAAATTTGATCTTAAAATGATTACTTTCAAAAACGTTATAAACGTCATGAACTAAACAAAATTCAATCGCTGTTGATAATAAAGTACCAAAAATATATATGGTCGCAGTTAAAATGTAATGTTTTAATGAATTTCGCTGAATGATGCTGTTGTAGTCGTGATCTTTGATGATTCGCCCTCTTATTTGACACTGAAACCTTTCGTTTCTAAGCGAAAAGAACATCTTTATTAGCCACCACAAACTAACTCTTCCTACAAAATTGATACTTCTCCACGGACTACTGCATTGTTTGCATTTTCAAATTGCAGTTTGTCGCAGTTAATAATTAATATTTTACAGAATGTAGTACATTGATAATACAAGATCATGTCTTCGATGGTTCACTTACTTCGACATCTGGCACTGAAACGTGTCGACTCTAATTGAAAAGGAACATCATTCTTAGCTGCCATTTATTTTAATGCTCAAAGCATTTAATATTTAATGCTGCCAGAATTTAAGAAATATGTTTCGTAGAAATCGGTAACTTACAGCCACTGAAAGATGTAAAAATTGACAGTCTTTGCTTGAAATCCGTAAAAGACTGCGATTTTTATGATCTTTAGTTGCTCGCAATTACGCAATTACGCAGTTTACTGATCAAAATGCATTTTTTAAACTTTCATTCCGCATTCCGGAAAAAGGTTAAAAAACGTGAGTGTTTTGAGCAAAATTCGAAAAAGTTATAGTAATCGTTGTACCATCTAAAAATAAATCCAAGTAATTCGGTCCAGTTCTAAAACAGTTATTGTGTTTTAAATGGTGTTCGACTACTTCCAGCCAGGGTTAGCAGTTCTCCAGAGTCAAGTGCAATGTTTATATTTCCCTGCTGCATTTTATGGTAGGAACTTGTCCTCGATTCCAGCAGCGATTTCCGAATGCAGGGGAACCGGGAGCAACGCCGAAACGTTTTCCCCGAAGAGAAACGAGGGGAACGTTTATCAGGGGCTGCCGTAAGAAAAGTGCAACGCTATCTGGACGACAAAAATGCGAGAGTTCGGTCCGATCTACCTTTTTCTAGCCAGCTAAAACGAAATTGCGTCCGGCGGAACGAGCCACGCTCGGAACCATGGGAAATTCGACGTAAAGATAAACGAACTCCCGATCCGAGCGTCGGCGTCGTCCGGCTCGATTCCCGCTCGTAATCCGGGATGAATTCGAGTGATCACGATCAGGATTATGTGGCCAGGTCACGTTATACCGCGGCCGTAGGTCTGACAGGAGGGCCAGGAACTTGGCGTGCCGTGTGCCGTGTCGGCGGCCGATCAATATTACGTACACCCTGGCTGGAACAGCGAACCGAACGCCTGTGCAACCAACAGGTGAAGTTACAACCGTGGAAGAACCGTCGCTACGAGGCCAAGGGGAGAATAGAAAATTACCCTGCCTCGGTGGAACACTTAATGGACTATCCAACGCCAGGCATCACTGTGCCATTTTCTTTTGAGGTTTCAGTTTCCGGTTCCGCAGCGTGTCGGCGACGCACTCGACCCTGATCACGCAGCCTAATCTACGCCGTCTTCATTTTCTCTTCTACCGTCTCGTTCTAACGAGGGGTGAAAAGCTAACCATACTGTCTTCTTTAGGGCTGGAATGACTCGAGGAAAACTCCTGTTCTTACTGGCAGGAAGTTTTCGATCGAACACACTAGGCCTCTGCTATTATAAATATTTATGTGTACATTTAACCCTTATCCCGTCCCTCATTTTTTCCAACTTAATGTGCCCCTCGTGTATCGAATTGACATTATCGAAAAAAATCAATATAATACGTGGAACCAAGTAGGAATTTCATTTTTCCGTCAATCATCTTAATATATTAAAAGTACGCTACTTTAAATTTCAGCTACCTAATTTTGCCATGAATGCATATAGTGCGAAATCTAATGATAAGGCACCAACAATTTCTTTTACTAAATATTTCATTGAAACTAAAGAAAAACGTTGTTGGATCTATCTGATAAATAAGCAAAAATTATCTTCTATACTAGTTCTTTGTATTTTTAAGAGAATGTTAATTTGTAGCTCTATAAATACAGTCTACTAGTAGTTGAACTGAGGAAATTTAATAAAATTCTATTCGAGTAGAGAATTTAAATCGAATTAAATAAATAACAATACGCAAATAACGATTATTCAAGATAGAATTTCGTACAAATTTTTGGAAAGCTTTTTTGCTTTAAAGTTTCCAAACACAATATCGAACGTATCGTAACTATTATATTTTACAATGGACTAACGTTTACTAATTCGTAAGCGAATGTCGTTCCGCGTACCAATCGATTTTTCGTTGAAACGTGCTACAAAGAATAAGTTAAACGCTGAACTACTCTACAAAGAAGTCGAAGTCACAAATAACTCAGTGACGCAAAAGACAAGTAGTAGTGATGTGATAAAGCAACAGCTAAAAATGAAGATACTGATAAGTATATACTTGAGTATACTTTCTAAGTATAAGATATAGATAAGTATAAGGTAGATAGATAGATAGATAGATAGATAAGTATAAAATAAGAATACTTTCCAGTAACACGACGTGAGAAGACCTCGAGGTAAACAAAAATGTCGTGGAGAAAAAGGGTTGATTCGGAGAGTTCTAGCGAGCTCCGGTGGAATCGTAACCGAACAAATCGAAATGAATAATTTAGGAAGCAAAGAAATTGCATTGGAATAGAAAGAAATGAACCGAACCTCTAGGGGCGCAGTCAACAGAATTCGACTACTTTAGAATGACACTGAAACATTCCTAACGTCGCAAATGCGAAGAAATTCTATCGAACCGATCCTAAATTGAAAAAGTTGCTTCAGACGAATTTATTGGAGAGTCGGTCGCTTTTAAACCGACTCTAGAACTTGAAAAACGGGGTTTTTATTATTTTATCACGATTCGTTCGAAAAATCTATATCATTTAGCTTGTGATTTCAATTTTACAATACAACCATAAGTTACATATTTAATATTTGTGACTTACTGGACAGCGACGTATGAATTTCTTTATCATTTGACTTCTGATTCTTATGAAAAATAATGATTATCTGTTTTTATTGCAAGCCGCAAGAACTGTGCAGATATTCATTTTATTTTGTTTTAACAATTTTAATGACTTGACCGCAACACGATAGTATTTCTAAATTCTTCAAATGAGTTTTGATTCGTCCTACTCATTTTCGCCGTAAATGTACCGTTTACGCTCTATTATACGTCGTAGGACACGTTGGTTACAACATGAATGAAAGCGATTCTCAAATATCATTCTACGTTGGAAATGATCGAACATTGTTGGGTGTGGTAAAATCATATCAAATAATATTTCTACGGTCCTATTTAGATTCCACTTACATCTCTCGTTTCACTGAAATATTTCCCTCAGTTCAGGAATAGACCAATTTAGCTCCGTACGTTGTATTTCGCGCTCAGATGCTTTGAATGATTGAGTTCGGCAAATTCTGATCGACGCGGTAGCTCGAACAATAGTTCAACGCATCAGTCAGATTAAATAGACTTCTAATTTTATGCTAATTCTACGTTCTCTGTTATCATAACTGACCATATTTTTATATTTATATCAAATATAGATATGCTACTTAAACATCAAATAAACAGATCTGTGATTGGTAAATCCAATAGTAAGCAGATATTTCTTTATTTCTTTTTATTTCTTTATTTCTTTTTATTTAAGTAGCAGTTTAAAAACAAAAGAATTAGAATATTTTAATCAAAATCTTTTCAAACAAGAGAATCATGTCACATAAGATAATAATAACAGTTTAAATGAAATTCTTAGAAATGTTAACATCTATTATAGACAATTGGATGTTTTATATACCCCAACGTGTTTCGTGCGTCACATGCATCATCTTGACTCCCACCATCAATTTATAATCTTTTCGTATGTCTGCCAAAGGGATTCTCCTACCCGTAAATAAATAACAAATAATATATAAATCTCAATAAAGAAATTCTTTATATAAGTTACAAATTTTTCTACTTTGTTACGCTTCCCTTCATGTTCTCATAAACTGCCTATTCCTTACATGCGTCTACAATTTTACAGTATTAAAATACCTAAAATAGCTAGAACACTTCTTAAGAATTATGGTTCCTAAACTTTTTGAAAACAAATATTTCGTCGTATTTTTCATGACTGCTACAAGCTCGTTGCGCTATACTGTTAACACCTGCGAGCTATCGGTAACAATAGTTCCAGTCCTCTGTTTCGTTAACGAAATTGCAGTCCATTCTTTCGTTCGAACATGCGACTACCCTATCCGTAACGATTGTATTCATTGGCACACAGGATATTGTTTCGTAATGTCGTTTGATTGATCGAGTAAAACTTCGCTACGGGGCCACTGGCTTTAATGTATTCATAATGCCGCTTGGCGTATCCCCTGGCTGTTCTAATCACTGGCATTCTATTCGATTCGTGGATCGTTCATTAGTTCGCTCAGCGGTTATAGCAGCTCTAATGAATGCCATATTCAGAACGTCCGGCTGAAATCGAGATCGAAACTCCCGTAACCAATAGGCGAAAATTTACTTGTTTGGTGCACAATATTTTTGTAGTAAGCTCGCGATCTGAAATTAGAAAGCACAGTCGGGCGGGACGATGTGGTTAAAATAGTTGAAACGGTACTTATAAGTTCCCAGAAACACTTTCAATTTTATCGTATTTTCCATTTGCGGAGTATAAATTATAACGTATCCCATACAAATATAATCTCTGAATGTCTATCACTTTATAAAGAAGTTATGTTAATTTTCTTTTATAAATTTGTATTTCGAAGGAAGTGTACATTGTCCTCTGTTTTTTGTAGATTATCAATGAAGAATCGTTTAGCGAAAATGTCATCACGAAATAGCCATCGTTGCGATTATTAAATTATTAAATATAAAAATGTTCATTTACTTTTGTGATATAAGTCTCTTTTAGTAATAATCATTTTCAGTTTTCCATAAATGATTAAATAATAGTTACAGTTTATTCTGCTTACGCACATCCCATTCTGTTACAAAGTGTATACTATTTTTTATGAAATGGATTTCTCTTGTTATAAACATTTTCGATTTATCCAAAAATCAACTATATACTTAACGTTTGTTAAAAATTGAAATTAGATGTACAGTGTACAATTTTTTAAACATTAATATTCGATACATCGTTAAATTAGTAGATATAGAGAAAGAACAAGGTTAAAAATATCTGAGAGCCGTATTTTATGAAAATCGGCTGTCGTCGCCTAATTATTAAGTGGAAAATAAATATTGCATGCAATATAAAATGCATGCATATGCATGAATCAGCGAACTCTATCTAGTATTACGTATAATGCGGGGGATTGACTGCGTTTACTTTCTCTGAGCTAACATAGCATTTCACGTGTCGAAACGATTCAATGTGGCTGATTATTAATATTATTAATACCGTATATTTTAAAATGCTTAATTATGCATACGTAAAGTAAATATTCATAAATACACACTGTTGACTTTTCGCACTCTGTCCTACAAAATTCATTACTGCGCGTACACGTATTACCATATTTCCAGGCTGCGTTCAATATTTGCACACGATTTCGCGATAAACCATTTTCCAAATAAATTTCTTTGTTTTTTCATTTTCACTAAATAATATTTTTATAACATACTAGCCTTTTTTATATCTCATTATCTAATAGTTTTTTGTAAAAAATATCTTGATGCTTCTCAACCAATCGTTTCAAATTTTGTCAATTAAGTATGTCAATCAAATATGTTAATTACGTGCGTCCTGAAACATGTGAACTGTTGTCCGAAACATTTTGTCTGTTGTCAACAGTTTCAGATCGATTTCAACGAAACATTCTGTATAAATACAATTACGTATTAGTTCGTTTATCCTCGTACATGGATTTCGTCGGAAGATCGTGATCTTTGAACTATTGATATTTTCAAGTAAAAGTGTCTCTGCGGAGGTATCATCATCGACAGTATGTCTATAAATGTGGCGCATGCAACATCAGAGATTAATGACGCCAGCTTCTGATTGGCAGCTGCTTCCGCGGATTCTCCTTCGGAGACAGAGACGATGTATGTGTGCGTTTGATTGGGGACATGTATCAATGACGTACAACGTGTTCGTTCACGGTTATCGAACAAACGTTTCGAACAAAAATATTACAATTCTATTTGTTAATACACTGGCAGTACTCTGAACAATTGAGGAATTGTTTACTTCCAGTAATTATTTATTTGAAATAAGTATATCGACCTTGCGAGAAACTCAAACACACGTTTCATTTTGCAACTATTTAAGACACTATTATAATTATGTGCACTAAACATGGACAAATTATACAGGTGCATGAATAAATCCAACGCCATATTTTTGGTTACACTGTTGCCATATTTTTAGACAACTTTACATATTTCTTTTTATTGCAATTTGATTCATTCTTCCTAATATATTCGTTTTCATTTTTATTAAACCTATTGTAAAAATAAAACTTATTGTAAAACTTAGTCGACTTAAAAAATCATTTGAAAAGTAGAATATTTGTTGATATTGACCTCAACATATACAATAATTAAGTTTGAAAATTTGTCGAGTGCGTGTGTCCTCGCCTATTGTTCGCCGTTCCTGCCACCAATATAAATTCAGTAAATATTCATGACGGCTCAGTATTGTCTGCACACCATTAATCCTACCGTACCCAATAAATTACATTGAACAAATTTCTGGTGTACCTATCACCCTATCCGCGAACGGTAATGGAAGTGGTAGTAATTGTATGGCATATAAGATAAATTCGAGTGCCGAAGATCAATTAAAAAATTTTACATGTCCTCGAGAGTTCAGCTTACAGTGTAACATAAGTAACATAATTATCACCGAATGAGGTATAGGGTAAAATTCAGAGAGAAATGCTTAAAATATTCCGATCTCGTGATAAATCTATTCGAACCGTCCGAGGATCGCGAGTTCTAGAGGCGAAAGGAAAACCGTGTCAGAACGCCGCTCCGAATTTTAAGCAAACGAAAAAGTTCACGAAAGTTGGCCGCACAATCCTAATTGACAAATGAGACTTCCAGCGGCAACTCTCCTATTGACTGTAAAACGACATTTTCGGAATTCAAATTGTTCAACTAACTGAGAAGAAAGATAGAGTCCTGATTGGTATTCTAACGCATTCTAAAGGGGAGAAAAGAGTGAAAAATAACGCGAAGAAAGTTACGACGACGTTCCTTCCTGCCACCTTATAATTTATCATACAACTTCAGGTTCGTTTTGCGCCTTTCGGTATTAAACGAAATAGCGTTCAATGTTGACTGAGACTTTTAATTAGGGTAGCAATCATCCGCAGTTTTTAGAAAATTCAACTTGGGAGAAAGATTGGATTTATAATTTTGATGTTTCTATAATATTTGATCATTGTGATATTTGATTCATATTTGATCAAATATCTATAATATTTGAACATTGATCCCTTGAGGTTTTTTGAACTGCAATTCAATAATTTAGTCACTTAAATACTATATAATGGCATGAATTGTTCACTTTTTCCGGATTACAATATTTTGGTGTATAGTCTAGTTTTTAGGAAAAATATTCACCAGATTGATAAATATTTTTTAAATGGAAAATTATATTTTAAATTGAAATATATTTTCTACATACAAAAATATATTTAAAATTGAAAAATACTTTCGAACTGAGAAAATACTTTGAAACTTTAAAAATATCTTCCATCTTAGAAAATATTTTCGAAATTGAAAAACATTTCTCAATTCACTTTGAGAAATTAGGATTTCAAATCAAATGTAGCTACTCCATCTGACTCCTTTTCTGAAAAAATTGTTAAAAAAAGAGAGCATCGATGAATTGAGAAATGAAATAGCAAAAAGTGCAGTAACACTATTGATTTTCAAGATCAACAATCATTTCATTGGGTACAGAATCATTGACAATATACAGACACTAAGTTGTTAGTATCATCTAGAGAGTTGTTTTAATAATAGCCGAGATACTCCAACAAGAGACATTGAATGAATCTAACGAAGCACAAGGGTACCTATGTCCTACAGAGCACGCGAGGACCGCTGCTGATATCTTGTCTCTTGTGAAAATATTTTATTTTCTCAAGCGAAAAGAAAATGTACCTTTATTAAGAAGATTTTCATGGTGTAGTCAATGTTTAATCTTTTAACCAGATAAATTGAAAGATCTTCACATCAAACATTACATATACATATTTAAATATCTTGCATATATCAAGCAAGTCAAGTTTCTAAGGAGAAATGATTGTACACCGTTCCCGATCAAAACGCAATTTTATATTAACACTTTACCGACCGGTAGCCTATAAATCGACTTTTCACCCCTATCGGTAGCCTATGAATCGTAAATTATTGAGGTATTATTATATAATTTTTTTTAATATTAAATATCTTTCGTCATGAATAAAATAAATAAAATAGATAAAATAATTATTGTTTAATTCCAATGTTATGAAAATATAAAAATGTTTATAGCCGAATGACCGGTCGGTAAAGTGTTGAAAACTATAAAAGTCATTTACCGATTAGCAAACACAAATTAATGAATCATAATTTCTTGGACAGTGCTACTATTGTAAATCACATTCACGAAAACTGTTCCCAAAACTTGCATAATTCGCACCAAAGGCAAATAGTTTGATTTATTTAACAAAGTATACGAAATTGATTAACTCAAATGTTCACTCTTGGCCTTGAAATTTAAATGCGTCATGTTAAGCAACATCGTAGTCTGATTAATAACGCGATGCACTAATATGTAGAAAAGCGGCTCCGAATAGCCACAAATCGTTATAGCCTGTTTCACGATAATGCCGAATCCAATATCGCTATCGCTACTAGACCATTATTAGAATGGGAAATGCCCTCACACCCAGCTTGTGTACCAGATACTGCCCCATTTGATTTTCATTTATTCGGATCGATATAATGCAGCTTGATCAGTACATTGCTAATGCCGAGACAATTTGAAAATGGGTCGACAATTTCACTGCCTTCAAGAATATGTTCATTCAAAATTAAATCAGATAAATGGCAATACAATGCGATAGAATTTTATTTTTAGTCTTCGACCATGCAAGGGAACTTGATTTTGTAAAAATTATTTCTACATACATTATTTATAATTCAATTTAACAAAATTCTATATTGCAGTTTGATATATGTACTCTGCCTTTATTTCTGAGTTTACCTATATCTTTAAATTTGTATCTATATTTACACTTATGTTAAGTTAAGAAACTATCCACATCGTTAACATTCGAGTAGAATTCGATATTTCAATAAACGAAAGTCTCGCTAAATTAAGGACACGTATTATTTTGAAGCATATAACATGCTGTTTATATTGCAATATTGTTCTATTTGGTGCATACAAAAATAAAAAAATAAAGATAAAATCAAAGTTAAAGATTAAAAGTTATAAAAATAAATCAAATTAATATTTTCGTTGGCACAGTACTTAAGGAAACACCTTTCACATAACATTATTAATATCTCAACATCGAATTGCAAATAAATTTTGCAAAATTATGATCTCCAGAATATGTTATAATAAACGCTATTTAAAATATATACTTATACAATAACTATAAAATAAACAATATATTAAAGTCGAGAATTAAAATCGCACTAACATAGCTTATTATATCTTGGCCATAGGTGAAGTCACGTAGACGGTTCGTCTCTGCTACAGAGAAATTATTTGAAGCCGCGTCTATAGGTATACATATACCGGGATCATACCTCCCCTGTTGTACTCTATGCAGTGATAAGTTAACACTATAGCTCATTAACACCGCCAGAATGAGGACGCTGACGAGTTGTCAGAAATATCGCGTTTCCGTTTTCCCGCAAACAACGGCATCGCGCCGCGAGATAGTTAGACCGCTGTCGCGAAGCGATTCAAACTGTCCAAATTTAGACACCCGCTGAACGCTCGAGGTAAGCTTTAATACTTTCGCCATCGAATCCCATTTTCCTTTCATAACAATTCCACACCTACCATTGAGGGTGCCACGAGCATAACGAATGGCTCGTAAATTCCCAGTAAAATACAGGATAAGAGAAAATAGTTGACCGTCCAAAAGCGACAGGTGATATTATCTCGGCGCGGTGGTCTTTTCTCTTCGTTAGCATTTGAATCCGAAATCCTCTCGGAGCTGTCTCCAGGCCAAGGCTACGCCATTAGTTGGAACCAGGAACAGTTTGTATGACTCGATCTATTTTTCTTGAGCAGAGAAGCTGACGGTCCCCGCGACCCTTCTTTTCTTTAGATCTCATTCTTCTTTTCGCGGCACGTATTCACAACTTCCGTCTACTTATTATGACTGACACGTTTCCGTGGGAAAACGAGCTTTTGTAGAGGAAAACGATTTCTCGTGAAAGCTTCTTCTTTGAGAGAAACCTTCTCATCTATTTTGGCTGATCGTTGGTATAGCGAGTACCTGGAGACCTTATTGTGATTAACATAATACTGTCTGGGAACAGAACAAGTGCGATGTACTAATTCTTTATTCAGGTCCCTGTGTCATTAGTTCTTCGTTGCACCTAGAGTTGGACGTTGTTTCAGTAAATGTTCGGTTTAATTGAACAAATTATTTGTTATTTGGAAGTTCGAATTAAACACAAAAATAATTACTTATTATTTATATAAGCCTAGCAGCCAATAACCTCAAATATTGTCACCTCAAATATTAATATTTCGTAGAATTAAAGTATTTTACTTAATCACATTAAAATCGAAAGATCAAGTAGTATGACATTAATTACTTCAATATTCTTACGTTATGCAAAGGTTAATAATATTAGATAGATATAACAGATTAGAATAAAAATTCTATTAGAATAAAAATTAATATTTATTGCACAATAAACGAAAAAAACTATTATTTACCACTTTGTTATCAGCTAAATATACAGTAGGCGAAAGAGAAGCCAAGTAAAAGCCTTACAAATAAAAAATAATAAATATATTATTCTTGAAATTTTTCAAATCTTTTTTCAATTAAATAACCCCTATGTATTGTATAAATTAATACGATGATATTATAATCTCAATAACATTACCATTATGACATCAATTTTATAATATCAGCGTACCATCATTATCGAATAAATGCATCGATAAAAATATGGGGTATTATTCATTACTGTATGGTATATATTGCATGTCACATTATTTGGCAGCAACTAATTTTATCTGTATGACCCCGGTGTTGAAGGATTAATCATAAACATCCAAGACAAACACTTTTAATAAAAAATGGACCGCTCTAAAAAGTTTTAAAACAACGCGCAAAAATGCAATTTAGTTTCCGGGCATGTTCCAAACACCATGCATTGCGTTCGCCTGTGGCTACTGTCGGAAGGAATCCGTTACTTTGAGTTTTAAAGTAGACAGTGGCGAAAAGTTGAACGGAAAAATGAAGATAGCATCACTCTACATGGGTTTACTACGCCTCGCGTCTTCCCCCGTAACACCAGCAGCCCGCGGGCTAAGCGCGTGGGTGTCAGATCCTACCAGAACTAGCTTTACTAGTTCGTGGACATGTCTGTCCCGGATGAATATGACAGTTGGTGTTGGCTCGGATCACGGATTTTTCGAAAAGTCATGACCCTACAGGTTGGTCCACCCCTCCGTCAGTTACTCCCGTAAAACAATAGCTGTGTCTCCAGAAACGTTTTCAGAGAAATTTTCGAAAACGTCTGAACGAAAATCTTGAAAAAAATCTATTGATCTGAGAACTATGGTTTCAATAATCTTTCAATTATTTGCTATGAAATACAGGGTGCGGAGCAGCTTCGAAAATAGATACACTTCAATTTAATATTCTACATATTTGACCAGTTTAACAAACATATTAGTCGCAAAACTGAACTGTAAAATTTACAGTAACTGTTCAAAATTTCTCCC